>NW_024121181.1:0-30483 GCF_016745375.1 Pimephales promelas | reverse complement strand
GAAATAATTATTTCCAAAATGACAGGGAGGAGGTCGTAAATTCACTGGACCAGTTGAACGGAACGGTTTGGATTCTGACGGTAGTTGTTACTTCATGATATTGCAGATTTCAGAAACATAAAAGACTCTCATTCATCCTCTGAGGTATATTTCAAAGTTTTCCAATAAGATTTATGTCTGAAATTACTGCTGCAATAAAATAATCAAGGGATGTAATTCATTTCCTCATCCATAATCCTTTATTTTCTGCACATTTGTGCAGAGTGGCATGAGCAAAGGTCAATAGGGCAACAGCGTGTGTTCCTAGGAAAGAAATCCACCATACCCCCTGGTACCCATGATGCATCTGTATAGCAGTGGTCTCCTCTCTCGAGCTCCCACTCGTTTCTTTCTAAAAGTGTCTTGCAGGCTCCGAGATAGACACTGGCGATTCATTGCAGACTGGCATCATTATGCCAGTCGCATATGCCTCAAATACCTCTAAAAAAGTTGTGGGCAAGTATCACTGTTATGTTACGTTGAGAGTACATCGCAAAGTTTTTGCGACGGGCCTGAATCCCCAAAGATGCCCTGCTGTGGCTGCAGGAACAAGAAAACAAATGAGCTACTCTGTGTTTCCCCATTCATCAGGAGTGTGTGCTTTTCCTTTCTCTTTCCGTGTTTGTCTTTCTTTCCCTCATCCTTCTTTCTCATGAGGTTCGGTTTATGTGTCATCTCAAAACCAGGCCTGCACAGACACACTTCTCCCATGGGAGTCTTGGTTTTAACTCAGTGTGGCACACAAACAAACAGATTTTTGCATGTTTCCTGCGGTTCTATTTTAATGAACTAAACAAACAGTAGCTTGCTTTAAACTGAAATAACAATCACACAACCTCTGCTTTAAAGTGCCCCTTTTATGCTATTTTATTGAGTTCTCATCAAAACAAATACCTTCAACAATTAGTTTACATGAATCCAAAGTAAAAAAAAAAACAATTGATTTTATCATAATATACACTGCTGCATCACTCATTCTCCCCTCTGATATTATTTTATCAAAAGAGAAAGAAGTATTGTTTACTTTCTCCTTAACAACACCACATGAACTAGCCTACGATACAAAGATTCAAAGAACACTCAATGAACAAGAATGAGTGCACGTGAGTTTTCTAGTGCGGCGCAGCTCTTGGCACTTGAGTGTCATATATATTTTATTCTTGATTGTAATAGTTTATATTCACTCAGAGAAAATAGATACAATAGATTAAGAGCTTTGTACTGTTTTTGATGTCTGTGTTCATTCAAGTTTATTAATTTAATTGCTCTATATAGTAATGTGAAGAGTGTAAAAGGTCTTATAATTAATTACATTTTATCCAACTTTAGGTTATGCAAGGATTTGCAATCATGCAGAGACAGCAAGATAAGTTGTGCTTATCACTTACAAATTACAACAAGGAAATTCCAGGTGAAATCAGACCCAGCTACCAACAACAATAAAAGTTTTCACTTTAAGGCCAATTTAATTCAGAACTCAAAGAAGCATATTTTTTAACCTTTAGTTTAAATTGAACCAATGTTTTAAAAAATGGCTAGCTGTATTGCATGTTGCATAGCCTAAAATGTCAGTGAAGTATGCAATAACAGTATTGAGAATTGCATTTCAAATTTGAATTTAGCATAGTTAAAATTAGTTGAAATTCATGACTGTAATCTTTAATGTAAAAAGCAGTGTTTATAGATGTCATTTAAATTCCAATTCAAATTGTGGTTTGGGTCCAGTTCAATTGAAAGGAGGCTGCTGTCTACAATTAAGTACAGTTGACTAAAAGATAATTGCTTTTTCAATGCCAAAATGAGGAAATCATTTTTACAGTTTTACAGTTTATAGCCTGAAAAAGCCCATAGTAGTGGCATATTTCAACTTGAGGCAAATTTCTTTTTTAACCCAACATTTGAGTTTGTCCATGTTTGAACCAAAATTGGGTTAAAACAATGCAGCATTTTTTTAGTGTACAGGAGCAGAGGTCTGTTATTAATCTAATCCCCCTAAAAACACAGTTTTTTGCTGAGCTTTACTGTATTCCATATCTAAAGGTTAATTATCTCTGCCCTTGATTGGATGTGCTAAACTATGCTCGCTCATGCTGATTTATGTATGATTGTCTGCTAATCGACATCCCTGTATCATTCATTATAACAGCTCTCATTTGACAGCACAATTTCCAGTCTGTGGCCTGTGGTTTAAGCAAATTTTAGGCATGTTGCAAAAATAGATCAAGCTGTCAGTATACGGCAAAGAATAGCGTGCATGTCAGTCATTGTGAAACAAAATAAGAGGTCATCAAGGGAGATAGAAAAGTATTTTTGGAAAACTAATTAAAAGCAAAAAATATTAGGTTTTGATTATACATTTTAAACCAATTTTTTACTTAAAAGCAATTAGAAAGAGTTTAAAAAGCCAAGTAATGAACACACAGCAATATAGTGTTTTAGTCAAATAAAGTGTTTTACTAGCATCAGCAACTGTGCATGCATTTAAAGCGAAACTCTTTAGTGACCCAGAGTAAACAGTGCCCGTGAGCCGCTCTGAAGATGATCACTTCAAGCCCAACGGACCAATAACATTGCTCATCCATTCTGCTCACCTTTAGATACTGCTCTGGGCTGTAGAGACTGTGATTTAACACAAAGGATAAAGAAATGAAAAACTGCTCTAGCCAAAGAGCACTGCCATAATCCTCACTAGCAAAACAGATGTTTGTGCTGCATTCAGATTAATGACTGTTACTGTATGTCCTCCTGCAAGATCACCTCCTGTTACAGTTCACCTGAGAAATCAACCTGGTTTCTTTCTTTCCTTCTTTGTTTTTGTTTATTTATTCCATACTTAAATTAATTCTATAATTTCTTTTATTTTGATCTCTATACGTTTTCTGTTTTCTATAATTGTATTTGTTTCAATCATTTTACACTTTCTTAAATGTCTTTCTTCATTCATTCATGATGTCTTTATTTCCTTCCTTTTAATCTCATTCATTCCATACTTTAAGAGTTAGTTCACCTAAAAATGAAAATTATGTCATCATTAATGACTCACCTTCATGCCGTTGCTAGCCCGTAAGACCTCCGTTCATCTTCAGAAAACAGTTTAAGATATTTTAGATTGTGTGTTCTTGTCCAGAAAGGAAATAAAGACATCATCAAAGTAGTCCATTTGACATCAGTGGGTTAGTTAGAATGTTTTAGAGAATCTAAAATACATTTTGGTCCAAACTACGACTTTATTAAACATTATATTCTCTTCCGGTTCTGCGTTCACGAGTCCGCAGTGACACTGCTGACGTATTCTCTGGTTACTGGTTACCAGAGAACATGTCACCAGCGTCACTGCGTCACTACAATGTTTAATAAAGTCATAGTTTTTATTATGTTTGGACCAAAATGTATTTTCGATGCTTCAAAACTATTGAAAATAAAAAACTAACTTACTGATGTCACATGGACTACTTTGATGTCTTTATTTCCTTTCTGGACAAGGATAGTATACTGTACATACATTATGAATGGAGAAAAACGTTTGGACTAAATCTAAAATATCTTAAACTGTGTTCCGAAGATGAACGGAGGTCTTTTGGGCTTGGAATGACATGAGGGTGAGTCATTAATGACATCATTTTCATTTTGGGGTGTTAACCCTTTAACTCTACCCAGCCTTTAAAAAAAGAAGTTGCCATGCAGCCACTTTTCTATTGTCTTTCTCTCAAATATTTGACTCTCTTCGTACTTTCATTTTACACTTTCTAAAATGTATTTCCTTCCTCCCTCCCTCATTACCATTCAACTGGAATCTGTAAGATTTCTAATGATGTAAAAGTCTTTACTGTCACCTCTGATCAATTGAATATATCTCTGCTGTACAGGACTGCAGGAGCGTCTTCATGTGGCACAGGTTTGCATAGTTCATTACTGCTGTCTTCTTCCTCTTCTGTGGAACAGAAGTGCTAATTGACTGATAACAGTCCAGTGACCAAAAATGCCATTGTCACTCTCAAATTGCATGAAACACTCATAGCACTGAAGTCCACTTGACAAAATTATAGAGGGCAGGCACTTAAAAAAAATAAAATAAATAAAAAAAAACCCTGCTGGTAGTAAAAGTGGGAGTGGAGTTCTTGAGGCTGTATGTAAACTGTTCATTATTCCGCAGGGGTTCGCTTCATTAACCTCTCAACCATATGACCTACCCGGCACATTTGATTAACTTCACTCCCTCACTCTCTCATTTCAGGGAGTCTCACCTGCAGCGCTGCTGTCAGAACCCATTAAACCTGCAGAAGGAGAAGACATCTGGAACGGAGATTTGAGAGGAATTTGTTTTCATAATTTGGGAAATCACAACAGTTTATTTCCAGCTTATTTTTAAAACCCTCTGCGATCGGCTATCGCGCCGGCGCGACAAGCTCACTTTTTTCATTATCAGTACAAAAGAGACTCAAATTACTCTGTTGATTCCGATCGTACATATAAGTGTTGTACATTATTAGATCCCGTTAAGCAGAATTATGTTATTTTTGAAATTTTGCTCTCAGGGTCCCCCTACAGTTGGGAAACAGTAATGTCTTCTACTATACTGTCGTAAAATCTGTCATGGTTACACCAGGGAATACAGTACACGAGTGAATTTGTTGACAAGCGATACCCCTGAACTCTGCAGAGGGAAGGCAGACTCCAGTGTTGTGTGTGAAATGTCTTCATCCCAGGTACATTGGCATTTGTTTCAGCATGTCATATGAATATTGTTTCATGGGCTTTATTTTTTATCAAACGTCAAAAGATCGCGTAGCTCACATTTACAAGCCAGCGTCTTTATAGTAAGGTTAGCCTATTGGCTAATGTTTTACATAATTGATATGCTAATTCAATTCAATGTTTGTTGGTAGATAATAGCCATATCGTCAATATTATAATATCAAGCTACCATAGATGAATCTGCAAATTTGAAAAATTGATTTGCGTTATAGCCTGAGGCAAGACACTTTCACCAGAAAAATAAGTAACAAACATGATGACTATCATGTTATCCTATGCATGTCCTATCCATGTTATCCTATCCTACATGACTTATGATAGTTTTCCTGGCCGATTATTTTGTCCTTCTAATCATGTATTTTTTACTTGCAAAAATGTAGCCCCTACCAAACTCG
Source organism: Pimephales promelas (assembly GCF_016745375.1). Next base: position 25,294 of record NW_024121181.1, on the reverse strand, counting down.
TTGGAGAAAAGTTGGAGAATCTGCTTTTAGCCTAGAAGGACGGGAGACTGGAAGGGGGATCAGGAGCGACGGTTTAAGGCTTTCCAGCACCAGTTCGGTCTTTTGCAAATGGAGGTCCATGCACGTGCCTCTCCTAATCTTCACTTACCTGATGTTGACTGGGAGGATCAGGTTGGGAACAATGTAGGCCCACCATTATCTCAGATGCCTCGATTGGAAAAACTGAGTTAAACTGATGATATAGAACACTTCCTTGTTACTTTTGAAAGGAATTCTTTTGCTGGTTGGTGGACTAAAACTGATTGGGTTTGGCATTTAATCCCTTTGCTGACTGGTAAAGAAAGAGCAGCCTACGTCCTTGTGGGTGTGAACAAGTCTACTGATTATGACAAAGTGAAGTGTGCTATTTTAAAGAAATATGATGTCAATGTTGAAACTTGCCGACAAAATTTCTGTTCATTATTAGTGGATCCAACGGAGACTCCAATAGAGCTTTATAACCGGCTTAAAGACTCTTTGGAAAGTGGATCCAGCCTAAGAGGAAACGAGTGGATTCAGCCTAAGAGGAAACGAGTGGATCCAGCCTAAGAGGAAACGAGTGGAGGTGAGTGAAATCATCAATATAGAGCAATATCTTAGAATGCTGTCCCCTGAACTGCAGGTGTGGATTTGAGATAGAGATCCCAGCACCGCAGCGGAAGCAGCATCCTTGGCGGATGTGTTTGTTGCAGCTAGAGGAAAGCGCATTCTGTTAATGACCGCCATTCTCTCAACATGTCTCACTTTCAGCAAAGGAAGCTGGAGGGGTCTGGGAAGCCCTACATGGGGAAACCTACTTCAGCCAAATTAAATTTTGCTCTTAAACGACCTCCCATATGTTCCCTGTGTGGTCAAGAAGGGCACACTAAACCAAATTGTCCAAAGATCTCAGCTCAGCTATATTTTGTACCAAGGTAACCAAACCCCCAAGCTCTTTGAGATCTTCAAATGTGGAGATTAATGATTAGAAATTGGCTGCTTTGATTTACACCGGCAGTGATCAGACAAGAAGAAAGTTCACCCTCTTTGATCAGCACAGTCAACAAATTGCCTATTTGGTGTGTACATGGAGATGAGAGATTGTTACCTACTGCGAATGTGTATGTCAAAATAAAAGAGCAGACTTACCTGGTGAAGGTGGGGGGTGGCTGATAACTTGTCTTTCCCTGCGATTCTGGAATCAAAGAATCAAAAAGTATTTTTTCTGGCCTGGTTTGAAAGTAGATGTGGCCTAATTTTGTAAAAGCTGTCCTGTTTGTCAGGAGGTGTACCTCAGACGTCCGACAAGAGCACTACTACAACCACTTCCTATTATTGGTACACCGTTTGAGAGGCTTGGAATGGATGTCGTTAGTCCAGTTGAGAGGATTCACTCAGGGAACCGTTTCATGTTGGTAATAACGAACTAAGGTCTTTCAAGGCGAAACCTGTAGCTACTTGGTCCAGGTATTTTCCAAGGTCGGATTTCCAGCCGAAATTCTAACCGACCAGGGCACTAATTTCATGTCTACCTAGTTGAAACAGGTCTACCAGCTCTTGGGAATTAACAGTCTGCGTACTACTTGCTATCATCCCCAAACGGATGGGTTGAATAAGCGATTTAACCAGACTTAGAAATGGATGTTAAGGAAGTTTGTCAGGGAGATGGATCATAAAGCGTTGATTGTGATTGGAGAAAATGAAGGATTCTAATAGAAAGGATTACAAGATGGTATCTCACCATGTAGCCCTTTAGATTCAAGATACAACATATTTCTGGTAAAGTCAACACTACTGCTGACTATCTCTTTCGCTCTACTGGCAAAATTCCTGAAGTGGGGGGGAAATGTGACGGGTCGAGTGGTGGCTGCACAAGAGTGGTAATGTTGCTGTATCGTAGCCTATCAACACACACACACATGCATTTTTTTAAACTTCTCTCTTTTGTAATTCACATTTATTTGTTTGAGTATAATGATAGCTCATAACCACACAAGAGAAACAGTATTCATTAATTCTTTTTTTTATCAAATAAAGACCCATTTTTCATAAAAAGCATGTGTTCCTTGTTCCTGACTCCTTGGTCCCTCAGAGAAAGCAAATGGGTTTCCAAAGTAGTGTTAAATAATGGTAAGGCTATATATCAAAATTAAACAAGAGAATCTGCTGATTCAGGTAGCACCAGATCGGTCCTTTAACATCCATTAACCTGATCCCAAATCAGATTATAACCCAAAAGTGAAATTAATTTTCTACCTCAGAAAGTTTTTTGTCGACTAAATCCTTTCTATTTATGCTCCCCTGTGCCATATTGCTCTCCAGTGATATTAGATTAAAATGCACTGCTTTTTTTTCTTTTTCCGTTGCTATATTTTGTCATCATGAATCCAAATGAAAATGCGCTAATTTGTTACAGTCTGTCAGCAATACAACGCCACACCAAGGGAAGTTCCTTTCATTTTGATAACCTGGAGTTCCACAGCTCAAGAAAGGACACGTGAAATTGATTAGATTTTCCCGTTAGTGGCTCTTTTCCCTAAAGATTCACTTTTGAGCATGTAATTAATTTTAATTGGAATGTGATGTGATGCACACAGAAATAGCAGTGGAAGAGCGGGCGATGTAGCATGTCCCCGATTCTTAGCTGTGTGTGATGCACGTTCGTTTGAACAATTCCCACCCTGATGATGATCGCCTTTTTCAGCCCAGTTCAAACAACTGTACACCAGAGTAGATGCTTTCTCTCCATGCACACAAGGTTTCCATCCAAATCACCAGAATAGAAAAGTTTCTTTCCCTTTTTGCAGTGGCATACCGTCACACGTATTAAAACAGGTCTACATCAGAGCGTGACATATCAAAAGGAAGAGAATGGAGGGTGGAAAGGCTCTTTTTAATAGAGTGAATTTCAAGAGTGGAGTCCTCAGAGGATGCTGGGAAGACATAATGGCTCTGACAATCAACTGGCTGAGTGCCTTCCTCGTTCTCTTTTCATCGGCTGGGATTTGGGGATGCCTGTGTCTGTCTGTTTGAACCCGACACAGAGCCGGGGAGTCAGCTCGACTTAAGTGGAGCAGAGATAAGCACCAGGAGGCCGTGTGGAGACCCAGTTACCCGTAATCCCACAGACCGCCCTGTGACATTGATAGATTAAAAGAAGAAAAAAGGAAATCAGTGCTGATATGTTCAGAGCTCAGCGTTGAGCTTGTTGTGTCCGTAAATTAATACATCACAATATAAGTCTTAAAAAAAAAAAAAAAAGACGGCGACCGTCACAGCTGGACCGGATGGAGTTGTGATTGCTTTTTTTTTCTCAGACCTTGCACCTTTAACAAAGTAAACAACAGATTTGTTTTTCGTTCTGGTTGCTTGTTTATCTCTGTGAAGGAATCTGATTGCAGTGCACATTGCAAACATTCAGCTTGATCAATAGATGTAACAGCCACTGCATATCTGAATAGAAGTCTCTTTAAAAAAGAAAATAAATCTTCAGCTAATTTTGTTTAGACATGTAAAACATGATGGAATGCTCGTGAACATGTCCACATCCACATTAAATGAAGGTTACCAGACATCCTACTGACAGCTTTGATATTATAATCACAGCATTGCTTATGTGTAATGTTTATTAGATGGTGCTGGAAGAGTTTTGAAACCATTAGTTTTAACGGAGGTGGCATCTGAGAGCATATGTGGTGATCTATTATGGTATGTTCCTCTTTATTTTTATTTTTTTTATTTTACTACTGTCACTGGTGTAGATGTAGAATCACGCCAATCCATTGGCTGATGGTGCGAGCGCCGCCTTGACACTCTTACGTCGTCATATTATATTAGCGTGCATTATCTGATTTCATTGTGTAAAGTAGCGTAGAGTGGAGCTCAACTCTAGTCTACATTGATAGGCGGAGTAGTGGGAGTGGCCTGCTGAGCATTGCAATGCACTATGGGGATTGTTGTCTACAATCCACAAGCACTAAAAAGTCATTTTCTACCTTTTATTGGCCAAGAAGGACCCAAATTAGAAATTTATGATACTATTCTACTACATATATGACCCACTTTCAATACATATTCATGTCTCCACCGGTGGAATTACACTTTAAAGAAAATGAGGGACAAGTCCAATTTATTTTAAAAAGTAATCAATATTATCCCAAAAATGTATCAAACTGTACTGTTTCTTTAATTCTGCTGTTTATTTCTACAGATTCAAACAAATATGTACAATACATTGTTATAAAAGTTTTGGAAACACATTGTGAAGGTGAGGAAAACAGACTGAAGAAAGCATATTGCATACACCAAATCTTCACTAACATGCTGTTGATTTGAAAGCTGCATATAACATTACAGATGGAGAACATCACCTTCATGACCTTTACAACAAACAATTAAAGCAGCATTACAGGCACTGTATAAGAGAGCCAGTGTTCCAATTAGCAAGATAAATAACCACATTTGGATTTTGTCCCCTAGTCTTGGAGAAATGTGCATCATCTAGTTGCCAAAGTAAATGACACTACAAAAAAATATACACTACTAAAAATTTTTGGATCAAATCACTTTTATCACAGCATCATGAAACTAGCACTAAAAAGTAGATGACAGATTTCATATTTCTTTAGGTTGATTGACAGACTCACTAATGCAATTGTGGACTGTATTAATGCACATCATGCTGTCAGTCTGCAGACTAATGCTAATACACATACTAACGCTTCTAAATAACCTTACTGCTTGCCTTTATGTAACTGTCTATTTGATGAAATCAGCTCACCTTTTTTAACTGCCATGCAGAATGACAATCGTTGTATGAAGGAACCCTATTGATTTATTTTAATTTAAAATATCAGAAGCTGTATCTGAATTGTTTTCTTTCATTATCCCTTTCTCGTTACCATGGGAACATGTGCAGAGGGTCTTGTGTATAGTTTGAAATATGAATATATATCTATATATATAGTGAAGAAATCTTTTTCGTATTAAATCTTGTTGAGAGGAAAATTACTTTTTAAAGATCTCCTTAAATATGTTCTGAATGAAGCACAGGAGTTGAGTCTAGCGGATCAAAAATCAGCGAGTCATTATAGGCTTTTGTTGAACAGCAATTGTTCCTGTGCACCATCTGTGGTGTATATGCCGGATTTTCTCTCCCTGGATCTCATGCTCACGTTCTCTGGGATGTGGACTTTATCACTCCTGTCCTGACATGTGTTCTGTGTCAACACAAGGACTTCAGCGGCGCCGCTATGGAGAATTATAATGAGAAACTTGGCTAGCTAAAGAATAGCTCGTCCTCCTGCGTAACACTTTATTATTATGCTGGTGAAAATGTATAACAGCTAAGAAGCTAAGACCCTCTATCATTATCTTTTTGGACAGCCAGACAAAAGCCTTGACATCTGTATGTTTTTCTGCACTTATCCACATCTCTCTTTCTGTCAGAATCTCTGATTGTGATTTTGCAATTTGCATATACATGTTCAATTTCTTCTCACTTTTCTAAAGTCGGTTTGGATAACAGAGCAAAGAGTGGTAATTGTCCTCTTGACATTGCTAGATGAATAACATTGGTAATGTCAAGAAGATAGTTCAAGCAGAAAAGATTACTGGTCAATTGAGTTCCATTCGCTCTGTTGAAAATTAGTCAATTTCTTTTCCCATTGTCGGGTCTCGCGCAACTCTCAAGTTCTTTCACAAAACGAGACGCCCAAAGGAGCTCATTGTTCACCCTTACAGGTGTTCTTTTAGCTTTTAGGGAAACATTTCACTATGTAATTTATTCCAAGTTTAAAATAAGAGGTATGCTGAGAAATTAAGCTACCGAATAAGGGATGTACCAAGACAGCCCATTCTCACCCCCAAGGCGTCACTTAACTGACGCCTTGGGAAGCATTTGGACATGCTTCAATATCTCAAGCCCTTTAGCGTCAGTTAGATGACGCCCTAGGATCGCGTGTACCCTACCCCCACCCCACACCTAAACCTAACCGCGTCCTCTAACTGACGCTTTCCTTTAGCGTCAGTTAGATGACGCCGTAGGATCGCGTCATGTAAGTGACGCTAAAGGGCGCCTAAAACGTCAAATATTGAAGCATGCACTGTAAAAAATTTCTTGTCAAATTAACAGTAACTTACTGGCAACAATTATCCAGTACTTGCTGTATTTCATTTAACAGTAAAATTACCGTAACACTAACTACAGTACTGTTAAGCATACTGCAAATTAAATAACATTATTTTACTGTAATTTCTTACCATATTAAAGTACAGAATTACACTGTTAATTTTTAATAATACTGTATAGTATGAAATGTTATTGTATTTATTTTATAGTGCTACTGTGTAACCTGTAGAAAATCAGTAGAAATATTATTTTAACTGTTAATGGGAAATAGAAAAAAAAGAACAATTGAAGCTTTAACTGCACAAGGTTTATTGTGTATTTTCAAACACATTAGTACATTTACATAATATACATTTAAATACATTAATACAATTAAATACATTAATAATAAAAATGTAATATAATACAATAAAAATCATGCATGACAATCATGAACAATTATGCATAAATACATGCAAGAATTATCATGAACAGGTAAAATAGAAAAGATTAAAGGGGTGCTATCTGATCAATCTATTAGAAAGATAGTTCGTAACAACTCATCCACCCACTCCCTGCTGGGGTAAAACAGCTTAAACTAGTCTAAGATTGTCTATTGGTTTGAGATAGACTGTCTAACTGGTCAGTTGCTGATTTTAAAGGGTTTTTGGCTGCTTTCTATCTAAGGGACCAGATTTGCAGGGCTGGGAGACACATATAAACTTATAAACTATAAAAGCTTTGACGAGTAAACCACCAATCCAGATGAGTATAACAAAATGACAAGTTATCCAGTGTCCTTTAAAAAAAAAATTAAATAAACACAAAACAACCTCATCATGCACATGTGCCATGAAAAACTTGCATTACGGATATCAATAATTATTTATATGCAGACTTATGTTCTAACTTTTGCAATAGGAAGTTTTCTATCCAAGCTTTTATGCAATTAAACCTTAAACTGTACTGTAACGTTTATTTTCACACAACAATTCTAAACAACTTGCAGATAGACAAAATTCACAGATGGATAAAAATCCATTTAAAATGTTCTCAGTGGGTCAGTACTGGACCAAGGTATAGTAGTAGTAGTTAGATAAATAGAATAATTAAATTAGATTAGATTTACAATTCATCGGTCGTCAAGATGGATAGGGGTCTTCTTAACATGCACAGCTCACACCTGTGAAAAAGGAGAACAGACAAGACAGTTAAAATATAGTACGTTTTTGTTGTTGTTTTGGCTAAACAGCAAAAACAGACAAAATGATGTCTAAAGTGTAATTCACTTAATACTAAAATCTTGTTTGGACTGTTGTTTAAAATCAATTCATTTACGATCACGTGAAAACGTAGGCTAAATCTTGCTTGTGTGATACTAAGTTACATGACTTAAAAAAAGATTGACAAGGCATCGTTCCCTTCAAATGAGTACATGTCAGTTTACACATAGTAAAAAAAAAAAATGATATTATAGCCGACAATACTGTAGTATATGCAGTGAATGGTTCCTACCGGAACACCCCCAGGCAGTTTGTGTAGTTGGTATGACCCGGGTTTTTTTTTGTTGTTGTTGTTGATTCTAAGTTCGCTAGTAAAGTGTTCAACACCAGGCTAACTCCCTCGTGTATGTGTCGTTAATGATAACCAAAGATTAACAAAGACCACAACAAATACTGTAAATGTCACACATACACCTTGGGCGCTTTCCGCGGTCCAACTTTATCACTGAGGTAACGTTATAATGGCAGAACGCCAGGTCAGGATTTACACGAAAATAAGCGTGAAAAAATCAATAAGAGGAATCGGCACTTTAATTTTATAACAATAAATCCGAATCCTAACCTTGGATGTCCGATTTCAGGATACATTTATCGATTATCAATTCCTAACCCCTGTAAGTCATAAAATAATGAACGTGCAGGCGCTTCCACCGACTTAACGTGGTAAATAACAAAATGATTAGACCATTTTCCACCGTATAAGAGGTTACATATGAAATATATGTTAATAAAATCACATCTTGATTAAATGTAAGGCTATCAACATAAAAGAAATCCGCGTCTGACTTATACAGACGTTATCGAACATTCCGCGGCCACTTCTTTCTAACGGTAATCTGTTAACTCGTATGGTTTGCATAAAAATATGAATTACTAACCAGATGTATGGCGAAAACGTTGCCGACCGACAGCGACGCGATGCACGGCCTGTGTGTTCTTACAGAGAGAAGGGAACTGAAGAGTTCTTCATAAAATGGCAGCTTGTTGTGGTTATTTTTCGCGGTCATTTCGTACTAATGTATTTGAATTTACAGTAACATCCCAAATGGCTACATTGAAGAGTAGCCTATCATATACATATTATATTAAAATGTCGAATATATTAAATTGAATATAGAAATCGTGGTCAGTTATTCTAAATAACTTTAAAGTTATTATTAGCTAGAATCCGTTTGCATACACATTATAAGAATTATTACTTACCAGATGAAGAAGTTGCAGGTCGGCAGAAAAGACAGCAGCACCACTGACACGACAGAGAAACTCTTCCAAAGTCAAATATGCTCTCATGCACACCCCACTGACATAAATTATGTCATAAATTATGACTGTTAATGGTCAACCAGTGCTACATTTTTATTTTAAATGTAAGAATAACATTAGTAGGCTAGCAATTTTACCCGTGGAACCGTGTGTGGTGTTTTTCGCGGTCAATTGCACTGCTGTATTTAGATTAACAGTAACTGATAATTTCCCAGAATGCATTGCAATTCTACAGTAACTTACTGTCAACTGTGTGCACAGTACATAACTGTTGAAAAAACAATTTAATACTGTGAAAACAACTAAATCTACTGTAACTTACTGTACATAGATTATACAGTAAGAAACTGTTGAGAAAAACAGTATAATCCTGTGAAAACAACATAAATCATTTACAGTGTGGTCAAAGGTGACGCCTTGGGGTGAGAATGCGTTGACCAAGAGCACAATTTCTCACTCCAGAAGCACAAATAACTAATAAAACATTGTTGTCGTTGTTTTGTAAAGACTGTTCTCAAGACTGTTCAAATCTAAAGTCTAACTTCCCTAAGCTCCTCCTCAAAGACAAGGCTTCTATAAAGTTATCTCCAGTGTAGGGATGGGACGATTACCAGTTTCACGATAAAACCATGATAGGCTATAATGTACTGACGGTATCGTTTAAAATTTAACTATCATTTAGACCGTGTTTGATTATCGCGATTTTAATAGACCTTATGCACCATAAACATGGGCTTCTTCATCTTTAGAATATTGTCTTTGAACTTCCGTTTTTGCGGTCGCTCTGTATATCTCTATGGCATCACTGTCGAGGAGTAATTAGCTGGTGAAGTGTATTTACTTATTGTAAAGTTAACAAAAGTTATCATGAGCATTGCAATGTTTATCATAAGCATTGTAAAGCAGATGTCTTCTTAGCAAAATTCGACCGGGAATTTTTTTACGAGCAGTTCATTCATACCAATGCAAGATCGCTGTGAAAATACAGACCAGAAGTCAAAAGACAACAAGCACAGCTCTGAAAAGGGGCGGGGCTACATAAGGTCTAACTCACTATAAATCCTGTCCAGCCAGTAACAGTCGCAGACTGTTGGTTTTTTTATTACCCATTTTTTTAAAAAAAGCAAGGCAAGTTAACTTTGACCCCAATAACAAAACTACGTTTGGGAAATAATTGGGCACAAAATGTTGTTTGAGTTGAAATATTTTGTTGCTCACTTAAAAAATAGACGTGAAGCTTCTGCGAAGAAAAGTTTGCAGCAAGTGGCCCAAAGCGCCATATAGGACGCTTTTGCAAAAGCGTAAATATTTCCAACGCACATGGCACCCTTTAACGTGAAATGAGACGCATATATATTTGGGCAGAAGGCGCCCCCTAGTGGTCTAACCCTTACCCTACACCATACCTAAACTTAACCATTAACCGAAGCGTCTCATTAGACGTTAAAGGGTGCCATGTGCGTTGGATATTTACGCTTTTGCAAAAGCGTCCTATATGGCGCTTTGGGATGAGAATGCGTTGGCCAAAGACGAACAAACAACTTCAAACCAAACTATTATTAAGAGTAACGTTAACATTTTAAGTGATAGTAATGTATAATCATTTTACACTTATTACACAGATTTCTTTTTTTAACCACATAATTACGGGGACATATTGAATTGAGATTAATGTTTTAAATCTTATCCGTTTATTCCATTTTGTACAGCATACAAAACAATCGTCCAGACAACATGATCACAAAAATATTATCAAACAATAAATCAACTTGGATTTCATTTTCAGTACAATCAAAAACGGTAGATGCAAGACAGCAAGTTGTATTTGAATGAAATGAGTGCGTGTCCGTTGTGATACATGGATGTGCGCTGTGTAATAATACGTTGCTGTTGACGACGGGCATTATTAAGAGGGAAATGGGACAAAATAGAATCTTGCTTAAAAACTGCATAGAGATGCTTATTTATTTGTTGTTTGTTGATTTTCAAATATAAATCTTGTTGAAATGTTTTCTGTGTGAGCATCAGTTCTTTTTGAACACTTTCATCTCTCATCGTGATTGATAATCACGATAATTTTGGACACTATAATCGTGATATGAAATTTTCCCATCCCTACATTGCAATCACTGGAATTTCTGCCTCGGAAAATGGTTCCACGAATTATCAGTTTTGTGAAAAATATTTGTCCTTTGATTTGACTCATCAGATAAGATTTTTAAGTTAAAAATGTAGAGATTCATGAATGACAACTACTTCACCAAATGGTCAACCACATAGTTTCATAACACAAAGAAAACCCCCTGACCTCTTGTTCATTTCTGTGATGCTAAAAATATCAAAGTAAATGGGTTTTTGAGATCTGAGCATGAGCAATTGGAAAGGAGAGAAGAGACGTTATAAATTGTCAAAAGTGTCTCAGTAGGAAAGTCCCTGAGGTTTTACTTCTGTTCCTTGCAGAAATTCTGGCGCAGTGTTTTCACAAGAGACAAAAGCCAAGCAAACACGGCTGCAGGGCTTGCCACGTTGATAAGGTGAGGTCAATGCAAGCTCATAATCGACTTCAACAGCTTATGGCGCTTGCCCTCTGGGAATTTCCACATATCAACAAAAGCGGCTCGGCGGAGCAAGTAATAATCTGCTGATATCTGGACTGTGGCATGGGACCACCATCGCCAGAGGCTTTACGAAATGGTTTCCAAACAAATTCCCTCTAAAAAAGAGAAGTGCTCAAAGTAATTTATCTATACTTTATGAGGCCTTTGTCTACATCTTTTAAATCATCTGGAAATGCATTTCAGCTTAACTACATTTTATTTTATTTTTATTTTTTCAGTTGCGGTTGGAATATCTGTAGTTACGGTTATCCTGACTGGCATGGGTGCTCTTTTCGGTTTCTATGTGTGTGCACACTTCTTCATACAGTATATTCAAAGCTCCGTAGTCTCCAAGCAAAGTAAATGAATGCATTTGCAAATAACTCAAAGTGAACCTAAATGACATGTCAACATTTGTAATGACCACTGATGTGTGTCAAATCAGCTTTGTTGTCCATGACCCATTAACTTGCTTCTATTCAGCAGTGTTGATGTCATTTAGAAGGATTATATTGAAATACACTTAACAGTCTTGTGAAAACTTTTATAATTGTAACTAAAACATATAATGACTGTGGAGGAATCGCTCAAACTGAGCATTGATTGTTCAGTAAAATATGTTGCCCCCTAAGTGGATTGAGTGCAGGAATTCAACAATCCCACCTGGCAAACAGTAAGCAAAGGCATGTGTATCAGAGGACACATCACTGTGATGGATCATGAACTGTTTGCAGTGTGACATGGGGAGTATACATCATGTTGTCATGTGTTTTGATCCCTCTAGCCAGAACTCAAGTGTGTAACAAGGGAAAAAGCACAAGACCTTATAAAATCATTATTTTTACCCTTCTATATATCTCATGAATTAATTTGCCCTCTATGTTTTGACACAGCAGTCTGTAGGCATTAGGATCAAACCCAGTGCTGCAACACTTTTAGCTGAGACAATGTTGAAATGTTGACAGCAGCTCCACTGAAACAGTAGTTTTGGTGAGGGCATGGTTCTTTTTTTTTTTTAAAGTAGCGATTCGTTTTGAAAAAGTATCGATTCATTTTTGAAAACTATCGAGTCTTTGAAAAAGTATCGATTCATTTTTTTTATAAAGTAGTGATGCATTTTTGAAAAAGTATTGATTCACTTTTGATAAAGTAACAATTCTTTTTTGAACAAATATCGATTCTTTTCGAAAACGTATCGGTTCACTTTTGAAAAAGTATCGATTCTTTTTTGAAAAAGTATTGATTCTTTTCGAAAAAAGTAGCAATTTATTTTTGAAAAAGTAACAATTCATTTTTTAAAAAGTAGCGATTCATTTTAAAAAAGTATTGTTTCATTTTTGAAAAAGTAGCAACCTTTTTTTTTTTTTTTAAGTATTGATTGTTTTCGAAAAAGTATCGATTCATTTTTGAAAAAGTAGCGATTTAACTGAATTTGTAAATCATCTGTTTAATTCTAGGGTAATTGACAAACGTGCTGCTAACTTCTCCAAAAAATTATGGGTCAGATAATTATTGGAATTGGCTCAGATTTTTTCTCTAAACCAGTTCAGCAGGAAAATTCTGCCCTGCAGCCGATTCAATTGATTGAAAGATTCTAAATCACACTTTAGACATTCTCAAAGACTATTTTTAGTCAAGATTTTAGATATTTTTTGTTTGAAACGGTGATTTTTGGGTTTTTTTAGTGTTAAGTTTTTGCATTATCTTTTACTACAGTGAAAAACAGAGAAAGACATTTTGTAGTGTCTATTTGCACTCTTTTAGAGTGTCACTCCTTCACTGCTGTGCTTTTTTTCTCTTCATCATGGCTTTTTTTAATCTTTTTTTTTTTTTTTGTATTTCCCATTCATTTTGAAGTCCCAGAGTTTTGTACCATTCTGGTGAAGTAATGATTTTTATGAATTCAAACATTTGTTTTTAGGTCTAAGATGACAGAACAACACGAGATGGTTCAAATTAATAATAAAAAAACAATATTTTTAATTTAAAAACATTTTTATATTAACTGGATTGAAAGTATTCATCATATTGGATGCCCCTGAACTACAGAACCATTAACCCCTGCGTGTTGTTGTATGAACCCCTGCGTGTTCATTAAAATTGTACTGAAATAATAGAAAACAATCCAGACGCCGGACAAGTAAACTACTGTCAGTAGGATTTTAATTAGCGACAGATAAAGACATGTTAATGCGTGATGCTTACGTGTGTGAGTGTTGGTTCATGTGGTGTTGCTGCATATGAGAATGATCCTTAATGATGGACAGCTGGTGAAAATCTCACTGAATCTTATTACAAGGTTCTTCTCACTTCAGACATGCAGCAGAGCAATAAACCTCAGGAAAAAGTGAAGATTTTCACATGCAGCTCTCCTAAATGTGTTATAAAATATTCCATTCAGGAAACTTTGCTATGGCTTTAGAAGATAACAGTGTGCCTTCAAATTTAGCCAGTGTGTTGGAACACACACCGAGCTCTTTTTCAATTTTTATCTTCTTCTCACAGAAAAGTGCATTGCTGGTAAGAAGGTGTGAGCAAAAAATTCGTGAAATTACCTGTCAGTGTCATGTTTGAAGTTCAGCTTTTATGTAAATCACTGGAGTGTCCTTGACTACAGAGAGATTTTAACAGCCTATTTTTAGCAGCTGTCACCACAAGCCAGAGAAGGTTTTCCCTCATGTGCTGCTCAGAAGTGCTCTCCAACAATGAAGGTTCTAGACCCTTCCAGAGCTGAGATATTGAGATCCCACGTAGCATTTATGCCATTATAAATATCTCAATATCTCAGCTCTGGAAGGGTCTAGCCTCCATTTTGGCACTCAGGTCAAAGCCTCATGGCCCTCTATCAGAATCTAGAGTTTCAAGAAGTGCAAAAAAAGTTTCTCTGATCTTCTTGAAACTCTGGATTCTGATAGAGGGCCATGAGACTTAGACCTGAGTGTAAAAATGGAGGCTCTAGACCCTTCCAGAGCTGAGATATTGAGATATTTATAATGGCATAAATGCTACGTGGTATCTTGAACTGGCTTTTTAAATTTTATTATATTGTTGTCTGAGGTCAACTTATATCGTTCGCTTGGTGTTTGCATTCAAAAACATCAAAATGAACAAGTAATAGGCTATTTTGTACCCCGGTTGTGAGCCTACCTAAAAAACAGTCGGTTTTTATGGGCATGTCGCACTGAAGACTTGGAAGTTAACACCCACTGCTGCGAGTGGAGAACAGTTTTGCATATTATAATGAGTTTAACCCACCCGTTGGTGCACATGGGGGAAAATGTCCAATGTTGTAAAATGGCAACCGGATTCACCCATACATGTTCAACCCAGAGTCCGTGTGTTGCACAATATTCCTGTCAGATCCAATATAGATGGCAGCACCGTTCTTTACTCTTAATCGGTCTGCAAATCCAGTCTTGTTTACAAAACAATCCTGAGTGAAATGAAGCGAACAGACGACGATGTTTTACCCTCATCAGCTGTAACGTCATTAAAAATAAAGTTTATCCATGCAGTCCTATTGAAATCCACAGGAAGCTTATGCAGCGACTGTCTTGCACAACCAGGCACTGCACAATATTCTGTATTGCTCGGTAGCGATCCAGTTTGTCATCACGAGGTAAGCATGTACATGTATGATACTTAGCTATGCGTGTAATGCACGAATCGGTGGGCGGGGCAAAACCTGCCGTGGTGAAGCAGGCGATGATCATCTTCTGTGGGGGTGGTGTTTTATCCTCTTTGTCGTCATAGTTCCCCACTTTTAAAAACGAGTCGTTTTCAGAGGCTGTGTTAAATAAAAGCTTTTATTGGACTAACAAGGACGTTTTCAGTTCTGAAACTTACAGGATATTCTTATAATATGATGACCTGTTCGATGTCAAAAGCTCAAGCTTTAATCACCCCTTTAATTAAAATGTCCAAAAAATACAAATAAAAGTAACCATCACAAACAAATGCATATCAACAACACATGAAACAAAGCTTTATTCAAACTACAAGCATGTATTTACAGGCGCTGAACACCACATCCTACTGCAAGCGCTTCACAATCTGAGGCAATAAGGTCAGATGGAGCGATAGAGGTTCTCGTAAGGGCAGGTGGAGAGATGGAGGGACTCATAAGGGCAGAGGGAGAGATGAAGGGTCTCATCCATGGGACCACTTCCAGGATTCAGCTCTGGGCTCCTCATCTTCAGTGCTCACACCAGTCTGCAGACATTTAAGATCCTACAAAAATGCACAAACATTACACAAAAGCAGTCATTTTAACAGCACAATGTCATTTGATTTATGTATTAAAAATAACCTTACTTTATATTTGAATAAATTCCCTAAAACCTTTTTTTCCCAAACAAATACTGCCACCATCTTTCCTTGCAGGTCCTGCTCCACCACAAAAGCTCTGCACTCTGCAGCAAATGCACAGAAATCAGGAATCAGAAAAGTGTTGTAATTGCTCCATTTGAAATTACAATCATTCAAATAAACTACAACTTAAGATTTAATAGATGTTGTTATCCATTTCTGTAGTCCACTCACTCAAATCCTTTGATGACATGATTCAGCATCATGAGCCTCTCTCCACTGGATAAACCAGGCCGTTCTCATCCTTCAACGTCATATAGAACGCTATTATGCAAAAACGGTGCTGTACTACGCACATGGCACACTTTATCGTTAATATAACACGCGAACCCAAGACGTTATAAATCCTTTAGTGTGAATATGACACGCACACCCTACCTCATACCTAAACTTAGCCCTCACAGCGCGTGTTATATTAACGATAACGGGTGCCATGAGCGTAGTATAGTGTTCTCCTGTCCCTGTAACATACAGACAAGATTCACATTACGAGCTCAACACTGCATTTACATGCTGAGATTTTTGTGTTAACTCACTTTTAATCCAACTTAAATGTTCCTCAATATATCAACACTAAAAGGGACAAATTAAATATATGTCATGTTTAGTTACTTTATAGATTTGTTTATTTGCCTTATTTTCAGCACATTTGTCTAATGTTAACAGTGTTGACAACAGTGAATTATCCTACATAATGGCACAGCACACATAACCTTACACTCAGATGAATTTTTCATGTTGTGATGTGCTCATCTCCAATACTTATACAATATTTTCCTTCCTGATGTAAAAGACATATTAAATAAAGGTGTACTGTTATGTAAATCCACTTTAGAAACGTAGCGTTACATGTACTTACTGGAGCTCCCTTATTAACTAGCTGTACATAATAATACATGTGTTTACAGCAAAATCACAACTATACAATATTGTCTAACTCCTTTATACCTTCAACAGTTAAAACGTTTACTCTATAGTAGTTTAACACATACGAGTTAAACACAAGGAACCGTGTTTACTCACATTTGAAAACCTCTGCGCCGCCCAAAAATATCAGAGTGCGAAAAAATAAATTTTTTTGGGTGCGAAAAAATAAGTTTCTCCAATCTTCTTGAAACTTTGGATTCTGAGAGAGGGCCATGGGACTTAGACCTGAGTGCAAAATTGGAGGCTCTAGACCTTTCCAGAGCTGAGATATTGAGATATTTATAAATTCATAAATGCTACGTGGGATCTCAATATCTCAACTCTGGAACGGTCTAGAGCCTCCATTTTTGCACTCAGGTCTAGATCCCATGGCCCTCTATCAGAATCCAGAGTTTCAAGAAGATCAGAGAAAGTCAAAATTTCGACCCCCCCAAAAAAACGACAGTGGTAGCCCTTTCGTTTTTGTTTTTTTTTTTGTCCGAAAAAATAAGTTTCTCCAATCTTTTTAAACTTTGGATTCTGATAGAGGGCCATGGGACTTAGACCTGAGTGCAAAAATGGAGGCTCTAGACCCTTCCAGAGCTGAGATATTGAGATATTTATAAATTCATAAATGCTACGTGGGATCCCAATATCTCAGCTCTAGAAGGGTCTAGAGCCTCCATTTTTGCACCAGGTCTAAATCCCATGGCCCTCTATCAGAATTCAGAGTTTCAAGAAGATCAGAGAAATTCAAAATAGAGCCTCTAGACCCTTCCAGAGCTGAGATATTGAGATATAATGCCATAAATGCTACGTGGGAACTCAACATCTCAGCTCTGGAAGGGTCTACTGTAGAGCCTCCATTTTTGCACTCAGGTCTAAATCCCATGGCCCTCTATCATAATCCAGAGTTTCAAGAAGATCAGAGAAAGTCAAAATTTCGACCCCGAAAAAAAAAACGACAGTGGTACCCCTTTCATTTGTATTTTTTCGGGCGAAAAATTAAGTTTCTCCAATCTTCTAAAAACTCTGGTCTAAGTCTCATGGCCCTCTATCAGAATCCAGAGTTTTGAGAAGATTGGAGAAACTTAATTTTTCGCCCAAAAAAAAACCCGAAAGGGGTACCACTGTCGTTTATTTTTCGGGTCGAATTTTTGAGTTTCGATATCTCAGCTCTGGAAGGGTCTAGAGCCTCCATTTTTGCACTCAGGTCTAAGTCTCATGGCCCTCTATCAGAATCCAGAGTTTTGAGAAGATTGGAGAAACTTAATTTTTCGCCCGAAAAAAAAAAAACGAAAGGGGTCCACTGTCGTTTTTTTTTTTCGGGTCGAATTTTTGAGTTTCGATATCTCAGCTCTGGAAGGGTCTAGAGCCTCCATTTTTGCACTCAGGTCTAAGTCTCATGGCCCTCTATCAGAATCCAGAGTTTTGAGAAGATTGGAGAAACTAAATTTTTTCGCCCGAAAAAAAAAAAACGAAAGGGGTACCACTGTCGTTTTTTTTTCGGGTCGAATTTTTGAGTTTCGATATCTCAGCTCTGGAAGGGTCTAGAGCCTCCATTTTTGCACTCAGGTCTAAGTCTCATGGCCCTCTATCAGAATCCAGAGTTTTGAGAAGATTGGAGAAACTTAATTTTTCGCCCGAAAAAAAAAAACGAAAGGGGTACCACTGTCGTTTTTTTTTCGGGTCGAATTTTTGAGTTTCGATATCTCAGCTCTGGAAGGGTCTAGAGCCTCCATTTTTGCACTCAGGTCTAAGTCTCATGGCCCTCTATCAGAATCCAGAGTTTTGAGAAGATTGGAGAAACTTATTTTTTCGCCCGAAAAAAAAAAACGAAAGGGGTACCACTGTCGTTTTTTTTTTCGGGTCGAAATTTTGAGTTTCGATATCTCAGCTCTGGAAGGGTCTAGAGCCTCCATTTTTGCACTCAGGTCTAAGTCTCATGGCCCTCTATCAGAATCCAGAGTTTTGAGAAGATTGGAGAAACTTAATTTTTCGCCCAAAAAGAAAAAAAACGAAAGGGGTAACACTGTCGTTTTTTTTTTCGGGTCGAAATTTTGAATTTCGATATCTCAGCTCTGGAAGGGTCTAGAGCCTCCATTTTTGCACTCAGGTCAAAGTCTCGTGGCCCTCTATCAGAATCCAGAGTTTTGAGAAGATTGGAGAAACTTAATTTTTCGCCCGAAAAATGAAAAAAACAAAGGGGTAACACTGTCGTTTTTTTTTTGGGTCGAAATTTTTGAATTTCGATATCTCAGCTCTGGAAGGGTCTAGAGCCTCCATTTTTGCACTCAGGTCAAAGTCTCATGCCCTCTATCAGAATCCAGAGTTTTGAGAAGATTGGAGAAACTTAATTTTTCGCCCAAAACGAAAAAAAAACGAAAGGGGTAACACTGTCGTTTTTTTTTCGGGTCGAAATTTTGAATTTCGATATCTCAGCTCTGGAAGGGTCTAGAGCCTCCATTTTTGCACTCAGGTCAAAGTCTCAAGGCCCTCTATCATAATCCAGAGTTTTGAGAAGATTGGAGAAACTTAATTTTTCGCCCGAAAATGAAAAAAAAACGAAAGGGGTAACACTGTCGTTTTTTTTTTCGGGTCGAAATTTTGAATTTCGATATCTCAGCTCTGGAAGGGTCTAGAGCCTCCATTTTTGCACTCAGGTCAAAGTCTCATGGCCCTCTATCAGAATCCAGAGTTTTGAGAAGATTGGAGAAACTTAATTTTTCGCCCGAAAAAAAAAACGAAAGGGGTAACACTGTCGTTTTTTTTTTCGGGTCGAATTTTTGAATTTCGATATCTCAGCTCTGGAAGGGTCTAGAGCCTCCATTTTTGCACTCAGGTCTAAGTCTCATGGCCCTCTATCAGAATCCAGAGTTTTGAGAAGATTGGAGAAACTTAATTTTTCGCGCCGAAAAAAAAAAAAACGAAAGGGGTAACACTGTCGTTTTTTTTTTTGGGTCGAAATTTTGAGTTTCGATATCTCAGCTCTGGAAGGGTCTAGAGCCTCCATTTTTGCACTCAGGTCAAAGTCTCATGGCCTCTATCAGAATCCAGAGTTTTGAGAAGATTGGAGAAACTTAATTTTTCGCCCAAAAATGAAAAAAAAAACGAAAGGGGTAACACTGTCGTTTTTTTTTCGGGTCGAAATTTTGAATTTCGATATCTCAGCTCTGGAAGGGTCTAGAGCCTCCATTTTTGCACTCAGGTCAAAGTCTCGTGGCCCTCTATCAGAATCCAGAGTTTTGAGAAGATTGGAGAAACTTAATTTTTCGCCCGAAAATGAAAAAAACAAAAGGGGTAACACTGTCGTTTTTTTTTTGGGTCGAAATTTTGAATTTCGATATCTCAGCTCTGGAAGGGTCTAGAGCCTCCATTTTTGCACTCAGGTCAAAGTCTCAAGGCCCTCTATCATAATCCAGAGTTTTGAGAAGATTGGAGAAACTTAATTTTTCGCCCAAAAATGAAAAAAAACGAAAGGGGTAACACTGTCGTTTTTTTTTTCGGGTCGAAATTTTGAATTTCGATATCTCAGCTCTGGAAGGGTCTAGAGCCTCCATTTTTGCACTCAGGTCAAAGTCTCACAGGCCTCTATCATAATCCAGAGTTTTGAGAAGATTGGAGAAACTTAATTTTTCGCCCAAAAAAGAAAAAAAAACGAAAGGGGTAACACTGTCGTTTTTTTTTCGGGTCGAAATTTTGAATTTCGATATCTCAGCTCTGGAAGGGTCTAGAGCCTCCATTTTTGCACTCAGGTCAAAGTCTCACAGCCCTCTATCATAATCCAGAGTTTTGAGAAGATTGGAGAAACTTAATTTTTCGCCCGAAATGAAAAAAAAACGAAAGGGGTAACACTGTCGTTTTTTTTTCGGGTCGAAATTTTGAAATTCGATATCTCAGCTCTGGAAGGGTCTAGAGCCTCCATTTTTGCACTCAGGTCAAAGTCTCACAGCCCTCTATCATAATCCAGAGTTTTGAGAAGATTGGAGAAACTTAATTTTTCGCCCAAAAATGAAAAAAAAAAAGGGGTAACACTGTCGTTTTTTTTTCGGGTCGAAATTTTGAAATTCGATATCTCAGCTCTGGAAGGGTCTAGAGCCTCCATTTTTGCACTCAGGTCAAAGTCTCACAGCCCTCTATCATAATCCAGAGTTTTGAGAAGATTGGAGAAACTTAATTTTTCGCCAAAAATGAAAAAAAACAAAAGGGGTAACACTGTCGTTTTTTTTTTCGGGTCGAAATTTTGAATTTCGATATCTCAGCTCTGGAAGGGTCTAGAGCCTCCATTTTTGCACTCAGGTCAAAGTCTCACAGCCCTCTATCATAATCCAGAGTTTTGAGAAGATTGGAGAAACTTAATTTTTCGCCCAAAATGAAAAAAAACAAAGGGGTAACACTGTCGTTTTTTTTTTTCGGGTCGAAATTTTGAATTTCGATATCTCAGCTCTGGAAGGGTCTAGAGCCTCCATTTTTGCACTCAGGTCAAAGTCTCACAGCCCTCTATCATAATCCAGAGTTTTGAGAAGATTGGAGAAACTTAATTTTTCGCCCGAAAATGAAAAAAAAACGAAAAGGGTAACACTGTCGTTTTTTTTTTCGGGTCGAAATTTTGAATTTTGATATCTCAGCTCTGGAAGGGTCTAGAGCCTCCATTTTTGCACTCAGGTCAAAGTCTCACAGCCCTCTATCATAATCCAGAGTTTTGAGAAGATTGGAGAAACTTAATTTTTCGCCCAAAAATGAAAAAAAAAACAAAAGGGGTAACACTGTCGTTTTTTTTTCGGGTCGAAATTTTGAATTTCGATATCTCAGCTCTGGAAGGGTCTAGAGCCTCCATTTTTGCACTCAGGTCAAAGTCTCACAGCCCTCTATCATAATCCAGAGTTTTGAGAAGATTGGAGAAACTTAATTTTTCGCCCAAAAATGAAAAAAAACGAAAGGGTAACACTGTCGTTTTTTTTTGGGTCGAAATTTTGAATTCGATATCTCAGCTCTGGAAGGGTCTAGAGCCTCCATTTTTGCACTCAGGTCAAAGTCTCACAGCCCTCTATCATAATCCAGAGTTTTGAGAAGATTGGAGAAACTTAATTTTTCGCCCGAAAATGAAAAAAAAACGAAAGGGGTAACACTGTCGTTTTTTTTTTCGGGTCGAAATTTTGAATTTCGATATCTCAGCTCTGGAAGGGTCTAGAGCCTCCATTTTTGCACTCAGGTCAAAGTCTCACAGCCCTCTATCATAATCCAGAGTTTTGAGAAGATTGGAGAAACTTAATTTTTCGCCCAAAAATGAAAAAAAACGAAAGGGGTAACACTGTCGTTTTTTTTTTCGGGTCGAAATTTTGAATTTCGATATCTCAGCTCTGGAAGGGTCTAGAGCCTCCATTTTTGCACTCAGGTCAAAGTCTCACAGCCCTCTATCATAATCCAGAGTTTTGAGAAGATTGGAGAAACTTAATTTTTCGCCCAAAAATGAAAAAAAACAAAAGGGGTAACACTGTCGTTTTTTTTTTCGGGTCGAAATTTTGAATTTCGATATCTCAGCTCTGGAAGGGTCTAGAGCCTCCATTTTTGCACTCAGGTCAAAGTCTCACAGCCCTCTATCATAATCCAGAGTTTTGAGAAGATTGGAGAAACTTAATTTTTCGCCCAAAAATGAAAAAAAACGAAAAGGGTAACACTGTCGTTTTTTTTTTCGGGTCGAAATTTTGAATTTCGATATCTCAGCTCTGGAAGGGTCTAGAGCCTCCATTTTTGCACTCAGGTCAAAGTCTCACAGCCCTCTATCATAATCCAGAGTTTTGAGAAGATTGGAGAAACTTAATTTTTTCGCCCAAAAATGAAAAAACAAAAGGGGTAACACTGTCGTTTTTTTCGGGTCGAAATTTTGAGTTTCGATATCTCAGCTCTGGAAGGGTCTAGAGCCTCCATTTTTGCACTCAGGTCAAAGTCTCACAGCCCTCTATCATAATCCAGAGTTTTGAGAAGATTGGAGAAACTTAATTTTTTTCTCAGCGTATCTCAGCTCTGGAAGGGTCTAGAGCCTCCATTTTTGCACTCAGGTCAAAGTCTCACAGCCCTCTATCATAATCCAGAGTTTTGAGAAGATTGGAGAAACTTAATTTTTTGCCCAAAAAGAAAAAAAAACAAAAGGGGTAACACTGTCGTTTTTTTTTTCGGGTCGAAATTTTGAAATTCGATATCTCAGCTCTGGAAGGGTCTAGAGCCTCCATTTTTGCACTCAGGTCAAAGTCTCACAGCCCTCTATCATAATCCAGAGTTTTGAGAAGATTGGAGAAACTTAATTTTTCGCCCAAAAATGAAAAAAAAACGAAAGGGGTAACACTGTCGTTTTTTTTCGGGTGGTCGAAATTTTGAATTTCGATATCTCAGCTCTGGAAGGGTCTAGAGCCTCCATTTTTGCACTCAGGTCAAAGTCTCACAGCCCTCTATCATAATCCAGAGTTTTGAGAAGATTGGAGAAACTTAATTTTTCGCCCAAAATGAAAAAAAACAAAAGGGGTAACACTGTCGTTTTTTTTTCGGGTCGAAATTTTGAATTTCGATATCTCAGCTCTGGAAGGGTCTAGAGCCTCCATTTTTGCACTCAGGTCAAAGTCTCACAGCCCTCTATCATAATCCAGAGTTTTGAGAAGATTGGAGAAACTTAATTTTTCGCCCGAAAATGAAAAAAAACGAAAGGGGTAACACTGTCGTTTTTTTTTTGGGTCGAAATTTTGAATTTTGATATCTCAGCTCTGGAAGGGTCTAGAGCCTCCATTTTTGCACTCAGGTCAAAGTCTCACAGCCCTCTATCATAATCCAGAGTTTTGAGAAGATTGGAGAAACTTAATTTTTCGCCCAAAAATGAAAAAAAACAAAAGGGGTAACACTGTCGTTTTTTTTTTCGGGTCGAAATTTTGAAATTCGATATCTCAGCTCTGGAAGGGTCTAGAGCCTCCATTTTTGCACTCAGGTCAAAGTCTCACAGCCCTCTATCATAATCCAGAGTTTTGAGAAGATTGGAGAAACTTAATTTTTCGCCCAAAAATGAAAAAAAAAAACAAAAGGGGTAACACTGTCGTTTTTTTTTTTCGGGTCGAAATTTTGAATTTCGATATCTCAGCTCTGGAAGGGTCTAGAGCCTCCATTTTTGCACTCAGGTCAAAGTCTCACAGCCCTCTATCATAATCCAGAGTTTTGAGAAGATTGGAGAAACTTAATTTTTCGCCCAAAAAAGAAAAAAAACGAAAGGGGTAACACTGTCGTTTTTTTTTCGGGTCGAAATTTTGAATTTCGATATCTCAGCTCTGGAAGGGTCTAGAGCCTCCATTTTTGCACTCAGGTCAAAGTCTCACAGCCCTCTATCATAATCCAGAGTTTTGAGAAGATTGGAGAAACTTAATTTTTCGCCCAAAAAAAAAAAAAACAAAGGGGTAACACTGTCGTTTTTTTTTTCGGGTCGAAATTTTGAATTTCGATATCTCAGCTCTGGAAGGGTCTAGAGCCTCCATTTTTGCACTCAGGTCAAAGTCTCACAGCCCTCTATCATAATCCAGAGTTTTGAGAAGATTGGAGAAACTTAATTTTTCGCCAAAAATGAAAAAAAACGAAAGGGGTAACACTGTCGTTTTTTTTTCGGGTCGAAATTTTGAAATTCGATATCTCAGCTCTGGAAGGGTCTAGAGCCTCCATTTTTGCACTCAGGTCAAAGTCTCACAGCCCTCTATCATAATCCAGAGTTTTGAGAAGATTGGAGAAACTTAATTTTTCGCCCAAAAATAAAAAAAAACAAAAGGGGTAACACTGTCGTTTTTTTTCGGGTCGAAATTTTGAATTTCGATATCTCAGCTCTGGAAGGGTCTAGAGCCTCCATTTTTGCACTCAGGTCAAAGTCTCACAGCCCTCTATCATAATCCAGAGTTTTGAGAAGATTGGAGAAACTTAATTTTTCGCCCAAAAATGAAAAAAACAAAAGGGGTAACACTGTCGTTTTTTTTTCGGGTCGAAATTTTGAAATTTCGATATCTCAGCTCTGGAAGGGTCTAGAGCCTCCATTTTTGCACTCAGGTCAAAGTCTCACAGCCCTCTATCATAATCCAGAGTTTTGAGAAGATTGGAGAAACTTAATTTTTCGCCCAAAATAAAAAAAAACAAAAGGGGTAACACTGTCGTTTTTTTTTTCGGGTCGAAATTTTGAAATTCGATATCTCAGCTCTGGAAGGGTCTAGAGCCTCCATTTTTGCACTCAGGTCAAAGTCTCACAGCCCTCTATCATAATCCAGAGTTTTGAGAAGATTGGAGAAACTTAATTTTTCGCCCAAAAAAAAAAAAAAACAAAAGGGGTAACACTGTCGTTTTTTTTTTTTCGGGTCGAAATTTTGAAATTCGATATCTCAGCTCTGGAAGGGTCTAGAGCCTCCATTTTTGCACTCAGGTCAAAGTCTCACAGCCCTCTATCATAATCCAGAGTTTTGAGAAGATTGGAGAAACTTAATTTTTCGCCCAAAAATGAAAAAAAACGAAAGGGGTAAATTTTTTTTTTCGGGTCGATATTTTGAAATTCGATATCTCAGCTCTGGAAGGGTCTAGAGCTCTTTTTTGCACTCAGGTCAAAGTCTCACAGCCCTCTATCATAATCCAGAGTTTTGAGAAGATTGGAGAAACTTAATTTTTCGCCCAAAAATGAAAAAAAACAAGGGGTAACACTGTCGTTTTTTTTTCGGGTCGAAATTTTGAAATTCGATATCTCC
>NW_024121180.1:695957-706747 GCF_016745375.1 Pimephales promelas | reverse complement strand
CTGTCGAGAAGAAATGTTGCAAGCTCTGCATCCAGCTTGAACCCAATTAAATCACATAAATGATTGTAACTTGTGCGAGGGGTGGCGTGTTTACGACCTGCGATTGACAGTCAGATCCTGTGATTGACAGTCAGATCTCACACCCCCCTGAGCTGATTGGACTCGATGAACCGGGAGCGGTGGATTTTTGCAAAACAAATAACACGCTCCGGGTGGAGTTAGAAGCTCAGGTTTTTTTCTAAAACCACTTTATTTATGTTGTTCTGTCACATTTTAGTGTCGATTTCACTGAATATGATCAAAAAAATGTTGCATCACTGTACACTGACTGTACATCAGTTAAGATATTGTGTTTTACCAAGTATTCTTTTAGTTGACAATTTACTTGAGCTTCCAAAATTTTTGCCAGAATAGAGAGTTTGGAAATCGGCCTATAATTGTGAAGATCTGAAGGGTCGCCACCCTTTAGCAAAGGAAACACATAGGCTGCTTTCCATAATTTGGGAATTGAATTTGTCTGCAGACTACAATTAAAAAGATCTGTTATAGGCTTAGCTATAATTTCAGCTGCAACCTTCAATAAAAAAGGTTCTAGGTTGTCTGGTCTTGTTGATTTTTTTGGGTCAATAGCTTTAAGAGCACAGACATCCTCTTTTAAAATGGGTTTAAAAACAAAAGTTTCTGGTGGTGCTTCAATGTTGGAATCAGAACTATGATAATTTAATTTTAATTTGGAAATTTGGATTTCTCAGACCTACATGTGTGCATTTTAGGGTGTTTAAAGGTCATAAAAATGGTAGAACAATAGCTTTAAAAGTATGTCAGTGGGCACTGGCAGTAGCATAAAAGATGACAGATTCTTAAATATGAGAATGAGGATAAATGTTGAAATGAATGATCCACGCTTGGATGCAAATGCAGAATGTTTCTGCTTATTGTTGACAATACACAATCCATATTCCTAACAGGAATGGCTTTAATGAGAAATATTTCAAGGATTATTTTGCATAGCCTAAATGAATTTCAATCAAACACCAGTGCAATCTTTTTGTGTCCAGACGAAAATGAGCAATTTATATATTAGCATTAAAGATTGGTTTCAGCAACTTGTTTCTTTCTAAGGTTAGATAATCAATTTTTTTTGGCACTAATCTGTTAAGTTAAAGTTAAATTGTTCACTCATAAAGACAGTCACTTGTCGCCACCTACTGACTTACTTAATAATGCAAGTTGGGCAAACACAGACAAGCAGAGTGATAAATTGTGAAAAGGCTGATACTGGTGAAATATTTGAACACATTCGAGGACCATACAAATATATATACTTAAAAATGTTATACTAAATATATATTTATAAATATATATTTATATACTAAATATATATTTATACTAATGAATTGAGTTTATAGTTTATGTAATTAGCAAATAACATCTGTGTTAAATAGTAATATATTGTAATAATGTTAATCAAGCTGACTAAATCACATGACTGCGATGTTAATTCTCCATTTTCAGTGTATGTTTTATAAAAAAAAAAAAACGCCGATTAAAAGCCGTATAAGCTCGCGAGATGAAAAGTGACATTGGTTGAAAAATAGGTAGCTAAAGTTAGACAGAAACGTTGATGCTAGCGATATGATTTCCTAACCTGAAATAAGATAGGAGTTAAAGGGTGTATTGGATGGGCTTTTATTGCGGGTTTGGTTTTATTTGTTGGAAAAATAAATATAGAAATATAATTTGACACTAGAGGGCAATATAGCCCTATTTATGGTTTTGAGTTAAACCGTGACATCTACACGTTTTCCAAAGTGGACCAACGTGATTATTTCACGTCTTGTCGTGATACGGGTTGGGCACTGAAGTTACAGGAGTTTCTTCCCGTTGCTAAGCAATGGAACTAGGTCGAGTATTTAAAAGGTTATGGTTAACACGGTTAACGTGGTTTAACGTCGATGTAATACGTTGTTTTTAGCGTACCTTTTGCTTAAACGAGGAGCTGGGGGGACGCCGGAAAAATAGACATTTTACTCATTAGGCTGCTTCATTAAAAACGTGACATTTAGACGTTTTCTTCGGCGTGGATCCATGCAAATGAATCCTTTTCACCTTGAAAATAGTATATATATTATATATATAATATATATAATATAATAATAATATAATATATATTATATATAGATATATAATATATAGAAAATAATATATATAATATATATATATATATATGAGAGTTCAGATGCAAAAGCCTCTAAGTGCCATTTGAAATTTAGACGTTTTCTTCAGCGTGGATCCATGCATACAAATGAATCATTTTCACCTTGAAAATAATAAATGTTTTTTTTTTTTTTTTGCATTTTAAATAATAGAACATTTCTCAGTGATCGCAAATAAAACAAAATTCCATTTTCTCGGTTTAATGAAAACCAATAGGTCGTTATGGCAGAGGCGAATAAACATCCGGATATCTCTCCAATGGAGCGTGTTAACGCGAACGTGTAAGTTTCACGTTTGAGGGGGTTAAACCTAGCCTGGTTCAAATGAAATTGAGCGGAAGTGCATAGGAGGGCGCAGCCAGGCTAGGTTAAACCGTGACATCTGCACATTCTCCAAAGTTGACTATTGAGGCTGCTTCATTAAAAATGTGTCATTTAGACGTTTTTTTCAGCATGGATCGAGGCAAATGAATCCTGTTCACCTTAAAAATAATAAATGTTTTTTGCACTTTAAATATTAGACCATTTCTCAGTGATCGTCAATAAAACAAAATTCCATTTTTCTCAGTTTAATTAAAACCAATAGGTAAGTTTCAGTTTCTACGCGTTTTCAAAAGTGCACCAAAGTGATTATTTCACGTCTTGTCACGATACCGGGTTGAAGAAATATTGTTTAGGCCACTTTTGTTTGATATAATCACAACAAATTAACGCAAGTATGGAAATTGAACTCAAGTCTTCTTGATTAAAGCCCAACGCTTTATCAACTGAGCCACTGAATCTGTTGAGTTCAAGGGTGTATTGGACGGTGTTTTATTGCGGGTTTGGTTTTATTTGTTGGAAAAATAAATATAGAAATATAATTTGACACAAGAGGGCAATATAGCCCTATTTATGGTTTTGAGTTAAACCGTGACATCTACACGTTTTCCAAATTAGACCAACGTGATTATTTCACTTCTTGTCGTGATACGGGTTGGGCACTGAAGTTACAGGAGTTTCTTCCCGTTGCTAAACAATGGAACTAGGTCGAGTATTTAAAATGTTATGGTTAACACGGTTAACGTGGTTTAACGTCGATGTAAAACGTTGTTTTAGCGTACCTTTTGCTTAAACGAAGAGCTGGGGGACGCCGGAAAAATAGACATTTTACTCATTTGGCTGCTTCATTAAAAACGTGACATTTAGACGTTTTCTTCGGGGTGGATCCAGGCAAATGAATCCTTTTCACCTTGAAAATAATATATGTATATATATATATATATATATATTGTATTTTAAATAATAGAACATTTCTCAGCGATCATAAATAAAACAAAATTCCATTTTCTCGGTTTAATGAAAACCAATAGGTCGTTATGGCAGAGGCGAATAAACATCCGGATCTCTCTCCAACGGAGCGTGTTAACGTGAAGTTTCACGTTTGAGGGGGTTAAACCGTGACATCTACACATTTTCCAAAGTGGACTATTTCATAAAATACTCTTGGATCAACTACAAAACTACACTGGTGTTCAGGGACAGGCATTATCATTTTGTCTGTTTAAATGGGAAAAAACCAAAGATAACGTCAGTAGACTATGGAGTACCGCAAGGATCGGTTTTAGGCCCTCTGCTATTCTCAATATATATGCTGCCACTTGGTAATATTATAAGAAAACATGGAATTAATTTCCACTGTTACGCTGACGACACTCAATTATATATTTCATCGCGACCAGATGAAAACACTAACTCATCTAAAATGACAGAGTGTCTCAAAGATATAAAATGCTGGATGACGCGTGATTTCCTGCTATTAAATTCAGATAAAATGGAGGTATTACTTATTGGCAGTGGTGGAGGAAGTACTGAATCTCAGTACTTAAGTAAAAATACAAATAACCAGATAAATATTTACTTTAGTAAAAGTAGAAGTAACACAATGACAACCATACTTAAGTAAAAAGTAAAAAGTACCTGATTTTAAATGTACTTTAAGTATTAAAAGTAAAAGTACTTGCGTCATTTATTTTCTTAATGTCTATTTTCTAATGATTAATAAAACATTTAATTCTAACTCATTCAACCTAATACTCCAATAATGATGTTCAATAATGATGGAAAAAAAAATGTCACCATTTCTGAAACAAGCTTGCAATTAGGCAATATACACATCATGCTTATCCTTACTATATGTTAATAACTCAGGCAGTAAACGCGATTAATTTATGGTGTAATTCTGAACCTCTTGGCTTGCCATAATCCTAACCAAACGTATATTACACACGGTGCGTTTCCTATGCATGTAAAAACTAATTTTCGCATATAAATTGCACTATAAACGCACTGCGTGCGAGACGCATTTAGTGTGACCGGGTTGATATATCTAGAGCCTCCATTTTTTTTTCGCACAAAAAAAAAACCGACAGGGGGTAACACTGTCGTTTTTTTTTTGGGTCGAAATTTTGAGTTTCTCCAATCTTCATGAAACTCTGGATTCTGATAGAGGGGCATGGGCCTTAGACCTGAGTGCAAAAATGGAGGCTCTAGACCCTTCCAGAGCTGAAATATCGAAACTCAAAATTTCGACCCGAAAAAAACCCGAAAGGGGTACCACTGTCGTTTTTTTTTTCGCGCCAAAATTTTGAGTTTCTCTGATCCTCTTGAAACTCTGGATTCAGATAGAGGGCCATGAGACTTAGACCTGAGTGCAAAAATGGAGGCTCTAGACCCTTCCAGAGCTGAAATATCGAAACTCAAAATTTCGACCCGAAAAAAACCCCGAAAGGGGTACCACTGTCGTTTTTTTTTCGCGTCAAAATTTTGAGTTTCTCTGATCCTCTTGAAACTCTGGATTCAGATAGAGGGCGATGAGACTTAGACCTGAGTGCAAAAATGGAGGCTCTAAACCCTTCCAGAGCTGAGATATCGAAACTCAAAATTTCGACCCGAAAAAAAAAACCCGAAAGGGGTACCACTGTCGGGTTTTTTTTGGGTCGAAATTTTGACTTTCTCTGATCTTCTTGAAACTCTGAATTCTGATAGAGGGCGATGAGACTTAGACCTGAGTGCAAAAATGGAGGCTCTAGACCCCTCCAGAGCTGAGATATCGAAACTCAAAATTTCGACCCGAAAAAAAAACGAAAGGGGTACCACTGTCGTTTTTTTTTTGGGTCGAAATTTTGACTTTCTCTGATCTTCTTGAAACTCTGGATTCTGATAGACGGCGATGAGACTTAGACCTGAGTGCAAAAATGGAGGCTCTAGACCCCTCCAGAGCTGAGATATCGAAACTCAAAATTTCGACCCGAAAAAAAAAAACGAAAGGGGTACCACTGTCGTTTTTTTTTTGGGTCGAAATTTTGACTTTCTCTGATCTTCTTGAAACTCTGGATTCTGATAGACGGCGATGAGACTTAGACCTGAGTGCAAAAATGGAGGCTCTAGACCCTTCCAGAGCTGAGATATCGAAACTCAAAATTTCGACCCGAAAAAAAAAACGAAAGGGTACCACTGTCGTTTTTTTTTTGGGTCAAAATTTTGAGTTTCTCTGATCCTCTTGAAACTCTGGATTCAGATAGAGGGCCATGAGACTTAGACCTGAGTGCAAAAATGGAGGCTCTAGACCCTTTCAGAGCTGAGATATCGAAAGTCAAAATTTCGACCCGAAAAAAAAACGAAAGGGGTACCACTGTCGTTTTTTTTTCAGGTCGAAATTTTGACTTTCTCTTATCTTCTTGAAACTCTGGATTCTGATAGACGGCGATGAGACTTAGACCTGAGTGCAAAAATGGAGGCTCTAGACCCTTCCAGAGCTGAGATATCGAAACTCAAAATTTCGACCCGAAAAAAAAAACGAAAGGGGTACCACTGTCGTTTTTTTTTTTGGGTCAAAATTTTGAGTTTCTCTGATCCTCTTGAAACTCTGGATTCAGATAGAGGGCCATGAGACTTAGACCTGAGTGCAAAAATGGAGGCTCTAGACCCTTTCAGAGCTGAGATATCGAAAGTCAAAATTTCGACCCGAAAAAAAAACGAAAGGGGTACCACTGTCGTTTTTTTTTCAGGTCGAAATTTTGACTTTCTCTTATCTTCTTGAAACTCTGGATTCTGATAGAGGGCAATGAGACTTAGACCTGAGTGAAAAAATGGAGGCTCTAGACCCTTCCAGAGCTGAGATATCGAAAGTCAAAATTTCGACCCGAAAAAAAACAAAAGGGGTACCACTGTCATTTTTTTTTTCGGGTCGAAATTTTGAGTTTCTCTGATCATCCTGAAACTCTGGATTCTGATAGAGGGCCCTGAGACTTAGACCTGAGTGCAAAAATGGAGGCTCTAGACCCTTCCAGAGCTGAGATATCGAAACTCAAAATTTCGACCCGAAAAAAAAACGAAAGGGGTACCACTGTCGTTTTTTTTTCGGCTCGAAATTTTGAGTTTCTCCGAACTTCTTGAAACTCTGGATTCTGATAGAGGGCAATGAGACTTAGACCTCAGTGAAAAAATGGAGGCTCTAGACCCTTCCAGAGCTGAGATATCGAAACTCAAAATTTCGACCCGAAAAAAAACAAAAGGGGTACCACTGTCGTTTTTTTTTTTGGGTCGAAATTTTGACTTTCTCTGATCTTCTTGAAACTCTGGATTCTGATAGAGGGCCATGAGACTTAGACCTGAGTGCAAAAATGGAGGCTCTAGACCCTTCCATAGCTGAGATATCGAAACTCAAAATTTCGACCCGAAAAAAAAAACGAAAGGGGTACCACTGTCGTTTTTTTTTTGGGTCGAAATTTTGACTTTCTCTGATCTTCTTGAAACTCTGGATTCTGATAGACGGCGATGAGACTTAGACCTGAGTGCAAAAATGGAGGCTCTAGACCCTTCCAGAGCTGAGATATCGAAACTCAAAATTTTGACCCGAAAAAAAAAACGAAAGGGGTACCACTGTCGTTTTTTTTCGGGTCAAAATTTTGAGTTTCTCTGATCCTCTTGAAACTCTGGATTCAGATAGAGGGCCATGAGACTTAGACCTGAGTGCAAAAATGGAGGCTCTAGACCCTTTCAGAGCTGAGATATCGAAAGTCAAAATTTCGACCCGAAAAAAAACGAAAGGGGTACCACTGTCGTTTTTTTTTTCAGGTCGAAATTTTGACTTTCTCTTATCTTCTTGAAACTCTGGATTCTGATAGAGGGCAATGAGACTTAGACCTGAGTGAAAAAATGGAGGCTCTAGACCCTTCCAGAGCTGAGATATCGAAAGTCAAAATTTCGACCCGAAAAAAAACAAAAGGGGTACCACTGTCATTTTTTTTTTCGGGTCGAAATTTTGAGTTTCTCTGATCATCCTGAAACTCTGGATTCTGATAGAGGGCCCTGAGACTTAGACCTGAGTGCAAAAATGGAGGCTCTAGACCCTTCCAGAGCTGAGATATCGAAACTCAAAATTTCGACCCGAAAAAAAACGAAAGGGTACCACTGTCGTTTTTTTTTCGGCTCGAAATTTTGAGTTTCTCCGAACTTCTTGAAACTCTGGATTCTGATAGAGGGCAATGAGACTTAGACCTCAGTGAAAAAATGGAGGCTCTAGACCCTTCCAGAGCTGAGATATCGAAACTCAAAATTTCGACCCGAAAAAAAAACAAAAGGGGTACCACTGTCGTTTTTTTTTTGGGTCGAAATTTTGACTTTCTCTGATCTTCTTGAAACTCTGGATTCTGATAGAGGGCCATGAGACTTAGACCTGAGTGCAAAAATGGAGGCTCTAGACCCTTCCATAGCTGAGATATCGAAACTCAAAATTTCGACCCGAAAAAAAAACGAAAGGGGTACCACTGTCGTTTTTTTTTGGGTCGAAATTTTGACTTTCTCTGATCTTCTTGAAACTCTGGATTCTGATAGACGGCGATGAGACTTAGACCTGAGTGCAAAAATGGAGGCTCTAGACCCTTCCATAGCTGAGATATCGAAACTCAAAATTTCGACCCGAAAAAAAAACGAAAGGGGTACCACTGTCGTTTTTTTTTTGGGTCGAAATTTTGACTTTCTCTGATCTTCTTGAAACTCTGGATTCTGATAGACGGCGATGAGACTTAGACCTGAGTGCAAAAATGGAGGCTCTAGACCCTTCCAGAGCTGAGATATCGAAACTCAAAATTTCGACCCGAAAAAAAAAACGAAAGGGGTACCACTGTCGTTTTTTTTTCGGGTCAAAATTTTGAGTTTCTCTGATCCTCTTGAAACTCTGGATTCAGATAGAGGGCCATGAGACTTAGACCTGAGTGCAAAAATGGAGGCTCTAGACCCTTTCAGAGCTGAGATATCGAAAGTCAAAATTTCGACCCGAAAAAAAAACGAAAGGGGTACCACTGTCGTTTTTTTTTCAGGTCGAAATTTTGACTTTCTCTTATCTTCTTGAAACTCTGGATTCTGATAGAGGGCAATGAGACTTAGACCTGAGTGAAAAAATGGAGGCTCTAGACCCTTCCAGAGCTGAGATATCGAAAGTCAAAATTTCGACCCGAAAAAAAACAAAAGGGTACCACTGTCATTTTTTTTTCGGGTCGAAATTTTGAGTTTCTCTGATCATCCTGAAACTCTGGATTCTGATAGAGGGCCCTGAGACTTAGACCTGAGTGCAAAAATGGAGGCTCTAGACCCTTCCAGAGCTGAGATATCGAAACTCAAAATTTCGACCCGAAAAAAAACCGAAAGGGGTACCACTGTCGTTTTTTTTTTCGGCTCGAAATTTTGAGTTTCTCCGAACTTCTTGAAACTCTGGATTCTGATAGAGGGCAATGAGACTTAGACCTCAGTGAAAAAATGGAGGCTCTAGACCCTTCCAGAGCTGAGATATCGAAACTCAAAATTTCGACCCGAAAAAAAAACAAAAGGGGTACCACTGTCGTTTTTTTTTTTGGGTCGAAATTTTGACTTTCTCTGATCTTCTTGAAACTCTGGATTCTGATAGAGGGCCATGAGACTTAGACCTGAGTGCAAAAATGGAGGCTCTAGACCCTTCCATAGCTGAGATATCGAAACTCAAAATTTCGACCCGAAAAAAAAAACGAAGGGTCCACTGTCGTTTTTTTTTGGGTCGAAATTTTGACTTTCTCTGATCTTCTTGAAACTCTGGATTCTGATAGACGGCGATGAGACTTAGACCTGAGTGCAAAAATGGAGGCTCTAGACCCTTCCAGAGCTGAGATATCGAAACTCAAAATTTCGACCCGAAAAAAAAAACGAAAGGGGTACCACTGTCGTTTTTTTTTCAGGTCGAAATTTTGACTTTCTCTTATCTTCTTGAAACTCTGGATTCTGATAGAGGGCAATGAGACTTAGACCTGAGTGAAAAAATGGAGGCTCTAGACCCTTCCAGAGCTGAGATATCGAAAGTCAAAATTTCGACCCGAAAAAAAACAAAAGGGGTACCACTGTCATTTTTTTTTTTCGGTCGAAATTTTGAGTTTCTCTGATCATCCTGAAACTCTGGATTCTGATAGAGGGCCCTGAGACTTAGACCTGAGTGCAAAAATGGAGGCTCTAGACCCTTCCAGAGCTGAGATATCGAAACTCAAAATTTCGACCCGAAAAAAAAACGAAAGGGGTACCACTGTCAGTTTTTTTTTTGGGTCGAAATTTTGACTTTCCCTGATCTTCTTGAAACTCTGGATTCTGATAGACGGCGATGAGACTTAGACCTGAGTGCAAAAATGGAGGCTCTAGACCCTTCCAGAGCTGAGATATCGAAACTCAAAATTTCGACCCGAAAAAAAACCGAAAGGGTCCACTGTCGTTTTTTTTTTTGGCTCGAAATTTTGAGTTTCTCCGAACTTCTTGAAACTCTGGATTCTGATAGAGGGCAATGAGACTTAGACCTCAGTGAAAAAATGGAGGCTCTAGACCCTTCAGAGCTGAGATATCGAAACTCAAATTTCGACCCGAAAAAAAAACGAAGGGGTACCACTGTCGTTTTTTTTTCGGGTCGAAATTTTGAGTTTCTCTGATCTTCCTGAAACTCTGGATTCTGATTGAGGGCCCTGAGACTTAGACCTGAGTGCAAAATGGAGGCTCTAAATCCTTCCAGAGCTGAGATATCGAAACTCAAAATTTCGACCCGAAAAAAACCCCGAAAGGGGTACCACTGTCGGTTTTTTTTTGGGTCGAAATTTTGACTTTCTCTGATCTTCTTGAAACTCTGAATTCTGATAGAGGATGATGAGACTAAGACCTGAGTGCAAAAATGGAGGCTCTAGACCCCTCCAGAGCTGAGATATCGAAAGTCAAAATTTTGACCCGAAAAAAAAACAAAGGGGTACCACTGTCGTTTTTTCTTCGGCTCGAAATTTTGAGTTTCTCTGATCTTCTTGAAACTCTGGATTCTGATAGAGGGCAATGAGACTTAGACCTCAGTGAAAAATGGAGGCTCTAGACCCTTCCAGAGCTGAGATATCGAAAGTCAAAATTTCGACCCGAAAAAAAAACAAAAGGGGTACCACTGTCATTTTTTTTTTCAGGTCGAAATTTTGAGTTTCTCTGATCTTCCTGAAACTCTGGATTCTGATAGAGGGCAATGAGACTTAGACCTGAGTGCAAAAA
>NW_024121180.1:543738-695457 GCF_016745375.1 Pimephales promelas | reverse complement strand
ACCCTTCCAGAGCTGAGATATCGAAACTCAAAATTTCGACCCGAAAAAAAAAGAAAGGGGTACCACTGTCAGTTTTTTTTTGGGTCGAATTTTGACTTTCCCTGATCTTCTTGAAACTCTGGATTCTGATAGACGGCGATGAGACTTAGACCTGAGTGCAAAAATGGAGGCTCTAAGACCCTTCCAGAGCTGAGATATCGAAACTCAAAATTTCGACCCGAAAAAAAAAACGAAAGGGGTACCACTGTCGTTTTTTTTTCGGTCGAAATTTTGAGTTTCTCTGAACTTCTTGAAACTCTGGATTCTGATAGAGGGCAATGAGACTTAGACCTCAGTGAAAAAATGGAGGCTCTAGACCCTTCCAGAGCTGAGATATCGAAACTCAAAATTTCGACCGCGAAAAAAAACAAAAGGGGTACCACTGTCGTTTTTTTTTTTGGGTCGAAATTTTGACTTTCTCTGATCTTTCTTGAAACTCTGGATTCTGATAGACGGCGATGAGACTTAGACCTGAGTGCAAAATGGAGGCTCTAGACACTTTCCAGAGCTGAGATATCGAAACTCAAAATTTCGACCGAAAAAAAAAAACGAAGGGGTACCACTGTCATTTTTTTTTTTCGGGTCGAAATTTTGAGTTTCTCTGATCTTCCTGAAACTCTGGATTCTGATAGACGGCGATGAGACTTAGACCTGAGTGCAAAAATGGAGGCTCTAGACCCTTCCAGAGCTGAGATATCGAAACTCAAAATTTCGACCCGAAAAAAAAAACGAAAGGGGTACCACTGTCGTTTTTTTTTTGGGTCGAAATTTTGAGTTTCTCTGATCTTCCTGAAACTCTGGATTCTGATAGAGGGCCATGAGACTTAGACCTGAGTGCAAAAATGGAGGCTCTAGACCCTTCCAGAGCTGAGATATCGAAACTCAAAATTTCGACCCGAAAAAAAAACGAAAGGGGTACCACTGTCGTTTTTTTTTTCGGGTCGAAATTTTGACTTTCTCTGATCTTCTTGAAACTCTGGATTCTGATAGAGGGCCATGAGACTTAGACCTGAGTGCAAAAATGGAGGCTCTAGACCCTTCCAGAGCTGAGATATGGACATCCCACGTAGCATTTATCCCATTATAAAAATAGTTGTTTATAATGGGATAAATGCTACGTGGGATCGCAATATCTCAGCTCAGGAAGGGTCTAGAGCCTTCATTTTTGCACTTAGGTCTAAGTGTCATGGCCCCCATGGCGGGGGTTTTCAAATGTGAGTAAACACAGTTCCTTGTGTTTAAATCGTATGTGTTAAACTACTATAGAGTAAACGTTTTAACTGTTGGAGGTGTAAAGGACTTAGACAGTACAGTTGTGATTTTGCTTTAAACACGTTTTATTATGTATAGCTAACAGGGGAGTTCCAGTAACATGTAACGCTACGTTTCTAAAGTGGATTAACATAACTATACATCTTATACAATATTTTCCTTCATGATGAAAATAGACATTTTAAATAAGCATGTGTAAGTATTGCAGATGAGCACATCCCAACATGAAAAATACATCTGAGTGTAACATTATGTGTGCTATTATGTAGGACAATTCACTGTTGTCAACACTGCTTACATTAGACAAATAAACAAATCTATAAAGTAACTAAACATGATATATATGTAATTTGTCCCTTATTAGTGTTGATATATTGAGGAACATTTAAGTTGGATAAAAGTGCCGTGTTGAGCTCAAAAATCACAGAAGTAATGTGAATCTGTCTGTATTTTACAGGGACAGAAGAACATGCCTGTGTTTATCCAGTGAAGAGAGGCTCATGATGCTGAATGCTGTCATCAAAGGCTTTGAGTGAGTATACTACAGAAATGGATAACAAAATCTATTAAATCTTAAGTTGTATTTTATTTGAATTATTGTAATTTCAAACAGAGAAATTACACACTTTTCTGAGTCTCGATTTCTGTGTATTTGCTGCAGAGCTTTTGTGGTGGAGCAGGACCTGCAATGAAAGATGATGCAGCATTTGTGGGGGGAAAAAAGGTTTTAGGGATTTTACTCAAATATAAAGTAAGGTTATTTTTAATACATAAATCAAATGACATTGTGCTGTTAAAATGACTGTGTTTGTGCATTTTTGTAGGATCTGAAATGTCTGCAGACTGGTGTGAGCGCTGAGGATGAGGAGCCCAGAGCTGAATCCTTGAAGTGGTGCCATGGATGAGTCCTTCCATCTGCCCTTACGAGACCCTCCATCTCTCCACCTGCCCTTACGAGACCCTCTATCGCTCCACCTGCCGTTATTGCCTCAGATTGTGAAGCGCAGCGCAGCAATAAGCTCTGGCACAAAGGCACAGTCACCTCTGGTGAAGTCAGCAGAATAAAGCTGCAGAATGGGAACCGCTGAGTTGAGATTGGAAGTAGGGTTTGGGGTTCAGTGCCTGTAAATACATGCTTGCAGTTTGAATAAAACTTTGTTTCGTGTGTTGTTGACTTGCATTTGTTTATTGTGCTGGTTACTTTTATTTTGTTCTTTTACTCATTTATTCATGTTTCTTATTGTTGTCTGTATATAAAATAAACTGTAATTATTTAATTAATGTATGCATTAATTCATTGATTGATTGACAATTGAGATGTTTCACTGCATTTAGCAATATAAATGTATTCTTGAATAACTTATGTCATATGACAAAACAAATTTCAATTTTAGCATATAAAAAAGTTATATAATTAAGTATTGGTCAGCATTTAATATTATTGTTGTGTTTAAGTTTTGGGGTGGGCTAATAAGAAGATCAGAGAAACTCAAAATTTCGACCCCCCCAAAAAACGACAGTGTTACCCTTTCGTTTTTTTTTGGGGGTCAAAATTTTGAGTTTCTCTGATCTTATTGAAACTCTGGATTCTGATAGAGGGCGATGAGACTTAGACCTGAGTGCAAAAATGGAGGCTCTAGACCCTTCCAGAGCTGAGATATCAAAACTCAAAATTTCGACCCGAAAAAAAAAAAAACGAGGGGTAACACTGTCGGTTTTTTTTTCGGGTCGAAATTTTGAGTTTCTCTGATCTCTTGAAACTCTGTTTTCTGATAGAGGGCCATGAGACTTAGACCTGAGTGCAAAAATGGAGGTTCTAAAGCCTTCCAGAGCTGAGATATTGAAACTAAAAATTTCGACCCAAAAAAAAACGAAAGGGTTAACAGTGTCATTTTTTTTTTCGGGTCGAAATTTTGAGTTCCTTTGATCTTCTTGAAACTCTGGATTCTGATAGAGGGCGATGAGACTTAGACATGAGTGCAAAAATGGAGGCTCTAGACCCTTCCAGAGCTGAGATATCAAAACTCAAAATTTCGACCCGAAAAAAAAACCGAAAGGGGTACCACTGTCAGTTTTTTTTTGGGTCGAAATTTTGACTTTCCCTGATCTTCTTGAAACTCTGGATTCTGATAGACGGCGATGAGACTTAGACCTGAGTGCAAAAATGGAGGCTCTAGACCCTTCCAGAGCTGAGATATCGAAACTCAAAATTTCGACCCGAAAAAAAAACGAAAGGGGTACCACTGTCGTTTTTTTTTTCGGGTCGAAATTTTTAGTTTCTCTGATTTTCTTGAAACTCTGGATTCTGATAGAGGGCGATGAGACTTAGACATGAGTGCAAAAATGGAGGCTCTAGACCCTTCCAGAGCTGAGATATCGAAACTCAAAATTTCGACCCGAAAAAAAAAACGAAAGGGGTACCACTGTCGTTTTTTTTTCGGGTCAAAATTTTGAGTTTCTCTGATCCTCTTGAAACTCTGGATTCAGATAGAGGGCCATGAGACTTAGACCTGAGTGCAAAAATGGAGGCTCTAGACCCTTTCAGAGCTGAGATATCGAAAGTCAAAATTTCGACCCGAAAAAAAAACGAAAGGGGTACCACTGTCGTTTTTTTTTCGGGTCGAAATTTTGAGTTTCTCTGATCTTCCTGAAACTCTGGATTCTGATAGAGGGCAATGAGACTTAGACCTGAGTGAAAAATGGAGGCTCTAGACCCTTCCAGAGCTGAGATATCGAAACTCAAAATTTTCGACCCGAAAAAAAACAAAAGGGGTACCACTGTCGTTTTTTTTTTCGGGTCGAAATTTTGAGTTTCTCTGATCTTCCTGAAACTCTGGATTCTGATAGAGGGCCCTGAGACTTAGACCTGAGTGCAAAAATGGAGGCTCTAGACCCTTCCAGAGCTGAGATATCGAAACTCAAAATTTCGACCCGAAAAAAAAACGAAAGGGGTACCACTGTCGTTTTTTTTTCGGGTCGAAATTTTGAGTTTCTCTGATCTTCTTGAAACTCTGGATTCTGATAGAGGGCAATGAGACTTAGACCTGAGTGCAAAAATGGAGGCTCTAGACCCTTCCAGAGCTGAGATATCGAAACTCAAAATTTCGACCCGAAAAAAAAACGAAAGGGGTACCACTGTCGTTTTTTTTTGGGTCGAAATTTTGACTTTCTCTGATCTTCTTGAAACT
Source organism: Pimephales promelas (assembly GCF_016745375.1). Next base: position 690,958 of record NW_024121180.1, on the reverse strand, counting down.
CTGGATTCTGATAGAGGGCGATGAGACTTAGACCTGAGTGCAAAAATGGAGGCTCTAGACCCTTCCAGAGCTGAGATATCGAAACTCAAAATTTCGACCCGAAAAAAAAAACGAAAGGGGTACCACTGTCGTTTTTTTTTTGGGTCGAAATTTTGAGTTTCTCTGATCTTCTTGAAACTCTGGATTCTGATAGAGGGCCATGAGACTTAGACCTGAGTGCAAAAATGGAGGCTCTAGACCCTTCCAGAGCTGAGATATCGAAACTCAAAATTTCGACCCGAAAAAAAAAGAAAGGGGTACCACTGTCGTTTTTTTTTTCGGTCAAAATTTTTGAGTTTCTCTGATCCTCTTGAAACTCTGGATTCAGATAGAGGGCCATGAGACTTAGACCTGAGTGCAAAAATGGAGGCTCTAGACCCTTTCAGAGCTGAGATATCGAAAGTCAAAATTTCGACCCGAAAAAAAACGAAAGGGGTACCACTGTCTTTTTTTTTTTCAGGTCGAAATTTTGACTTTCTCTTATCTTCTTGAAACTCTGGATTCTGATAGAGGGCAATGAGACTTAGACCTGAGTGAAAAAATGGAGGCTCTAGACCCTTCCAGAGCTGAGATATCGAAAGTCAAAATTTCGACCCGAAAAAAAAACAAAAGGGGTACCACTGTCATTTTTTTTTGGGTCGAAATTTTGAGTTTCTCTGATCTTCCTGAAACTCTGGATTCTGATAGAGGGCGATGAGACTTAGACCTGAGTGCAAAAATGGAGGCTCTAGACCCTTCCAGAGCTGAGATATCGAAACTCAAAATTTCGACCCGAAAAAAAAACGAAAGGGGTACCACTGTCGTTTTTTTTTTTCGGGTCGAAATTTTGAGTTTCTCTGATCTTCTTGAAACTCTGGATTCTGATAGAGGGCCATGAGACTTAGACCTGAGTGCAAAAATGGAGGCTCTAGACCCTTCCAGAGCTGAGATATCGAAACTCAAAATTTCGACCCGAAAAAAAAAACGAAAGGGGTACCACTGTCGTTTTTTTTTTTGGTCGAAATTTTGACTTTCTCTGATCTTCTTGAAACTCTGGATTCTGATAGAGGGCAATGAGACTTAGACCTGAGTGCAAAAATGGAGGCTCTAGACCCTTCCAGAGCTGAGATATCGAAACTCAAAATTTCGACCCGAAAAAAAAAGGGGTACCACTGTCATTTTTTTTTTCGGGTCGAAATTTTGAGTTTCTCTGATCTTCCTGAAACTCTGGATTCTGATAGAGGCCCTGAGACTTAGACCTGAGTGCAAAAATGGAGGCTCTAGACCCTTCCAGAGCTGAGATATCGAAACTCAAAATTTCGACCCGAAAAAAAAACGAAAGGGGTACCACTGTCGTTTTTTTTTTTTGGGTCGAAATTTTGACTTTCTCTGATCTTCTTGAAACTCTGGATTCTGATAGAGGGCAATGAGACTTAGACCTGAGTGCAAAAATGGAGGCTCTAGACCCTTCCAGAGCTGAGATATCGAAACTCAAAATTTCGACCAGAAAAAAAACAAAAGGGGTACCACTGTCGTTTTTTTTTTTTGGTCGAAATTTTGAGTTTCTCTGATCTTCTTGAAACTCTGGATTCTGATAGAGGGCGATGAGACTTAGACCTGAGTGCAAAAATGGAGGCTCTAGACCCTTCCAGAGCTGAGATATCGAAACTCAAAATTTCGACCCGAAAAAAAACGAAAGGGGTACCACTGTCGTTTTTTTTTTCGGCTCGAAATTTTGAGTTTCTCTGATCTTCTTGAAACTCTGGATTCTGATAGAGGGCAATGAGACTTAGACCTGAGTGAAAAATGGAGGCTCTAGACCCTTCCAGAGCTGAGATATCGAAACTCAAAATTTCGACCCGAAAAAAAAACAAAAGGGGTACCACTGTCGTTTTTTTTTTTGGGTCGAAATTTTGCTTTCTCTGATCTTCTTGAAACTCTGGATTCTGATAGAGGGCGATGAGACTTAGACCTGAGTGCAAAAATGGAGGCTCTAGACCCTTCCAGAGCTGAGATATCGAAACTCAAAATTTCGACCGAAAAAAAAAAACGAAAGGGGTACCACTGTCATTTTTTTTTTTCGGGTCGAAATTTTGAGTTTCTCTGATCTTCCTGAAACTCTGGATTCTGATAGACGGGCGATGAGACTTAGACCTGAGTGCAAAAATGGAGGCTCTAGACCCTTCAGAGCTGAGATATCGAAACTCAAAATTTCGACCCGAAAAAAAAACGAAAGGGGTACCACTGTCGTTTTTTTTTTGGGTCGAAATTTTGACTTTCTCTGATCTTCTTGAAACTCTGGATTCTGATTGAGGGCCCTGAGACTTAGACCTGAGTGCAAAAATGGAGGCTCTAGACCCTTCCAGAGCTGAGATATCGAAACTCAAAATTTCGACCCGAAAAAAAAACCGAAAGGGGTACCACTGTCGTTTTTTTTTTTTGGTCGAAATTTTGACTTTCTCTGATCTTCTTGAAACTCTGGATTCTGATAGAGGGCCATGAGACTTAGACCTGAGTGCAAAAAATGGAGGCTCTAGACCCTTCCAGAGCTGAGATATGGACATCCCACGTAGCATTTATCCCATTATAAAAATAGTTGTTTATAATGGGATAAATGCTACGTGGGATCGCAATATCTCAGCTCAGGAGGGTCTAGAGCCTTCATTTTTGCACTTAGGTCTAAGTGTCATGGCCCCATGGCGGGGGTTTTCAAATGTGAGTAAACACAGTTCCTTGTGTTTAAATCGTATGTGTTAAACTACTATAGAGTAAACGTTTTAACTGTTGGAGGTGTAAAGGACTTAGACAGTACAGTTGTGATTTTGCTTTAAACACGTTTTATTATGTATAGCTAACAGGGAGTTCCAGTAACATGTAACGCTACGTTTCTAAAGTGGATTTACATAACCATACATCTTATACAATATTTTCCTTCATGATGAAAATAGACATTTTAAATAAGCATGTGTAAGTATTGCAGATGAGCACATCCCAACATGAAAAATACATCTGAGTGTAACATTATGTGTGCTATTATGTAGGACAATTCACTGTTGTCAACACTGCTTACATTAGACAAATAAACAAATCTATAAAGTAACTAAACATGATATATATGTAATTTGTCCCTTATTAGTGTTGATATATTGAGGAACATTTAAGTTGGATAAAAGTGCCGTGTTGAGCTCAAAAATCACAGAAGTAATGTGAATCTGTCTGTATTTTACAGGGACAGAAGAACATGCCTGTGTTTATCCAGTGAAGAGAGGCTCATGATGCTGAATGCTGTCATCAAAGGCTTTGAGTGAGTATACTACAGAAATGGATAACAAAATCTATTAAATCTTAAGTTGTATTTTATTTGAATTATTGTAATTTCAAACAGAGAAATTACACACTTTTCTGAGTCTCGATTTCTGTGTATTTGCTGCAGAGCTTTTGTGGTGGAGCAGGACCTGCAATGAAAGATGATGCAGCATTTGTGGGGGGAAAAAAGGTTTTAGGGATTTTACTCAAATATAAAGTAAGGTTATTTTTAATACATAAATCAAATGACATTGTGCTGTTAAAATGACTGTGTTTGTGCATTTTTGTAGGATCTGAAATGTCTGCAGACTGGTGTGAGCGCTGAGGATGAGGAGCCCAGAGCTGAATCCTTAAAGTGGTGCCATGGATGAGTCCTTCCATCTGCCCTTACGAGACCCTCCATCTCTCCACCTGCCCTTACGAGACCCTCTATCGCTCCACCTGCCGTTATTGCCTCAGATTGTGAAACGCAGCGCAGTAATAAGCTCTGGCACAAAGGCACAGTCACCTCTGGTGAAGTCAGCAGAATAAAGCTGCAGAATGGGAACCGCTGAGTTGAGATTGGAAGTAGGGTTTGGGGTTCAGTGCCTGTAAATACATGCTTGCAGTTTGAATAAAACTTTGTTTCGTGTGTTGTTGACTTGCATTTGTTTATTGTGCTGGTTACTTTTATTTGTTCTTTTACTCATTTATTCATGTTTCTTATTGTTGTCTGTATATAAAATAAACTGTAATTATTTAATTAATGTATGCATTAATTCATTGATTGATTGACAATTGAGATGTTTCACTGCATTTAGCAATATAAATGTATTCTTGCATAACTTATGTCATATGACAAAACAAATTTCAATTTTAGCATATAAAAAAGTTATATAATTAAGTATTGGTCAGCATTTAATATTATTGTTGTGTTTAAGTTTTGGGGTGGGCTAATAAGAAGATCAGAGAAACTCAAAATTTCGACCCCCCCAAAAAACGACAGTGTTACCCCTTTCGTTTTTTTGGGGGTCAAAATTTTGAGTTTCTCTGATCTTATTGAAACTCTGGATTCTGATAGAGGGCGATGAGACTTAGACCTGAGTGCAAAAATGGAGGCTCTAGACCCTTCCAGAGCTGAGATATCAAAACTCAAAATTTCGACCCGAAAAAAAAAAAAACGAAAGGGGTAACACTGTCGTTTTTTTTTCGGCTCGAAATTTTGAATTTCTCTGATCTTCTTGAAACTCTGTTTTCTGATAGAGGGCCATGAGACTTAGATGAGTGCAAAAATGGAGGTTCTAAAGCCTTCCAGAGCTGAGATATTGAAACTAAAAATTTCGACCCAAAAAAAAACCGAAAGGGTTAACAGTGTCATTTTTTTTTTCGGGTCGAAATTTTGAGTTCCTTTGATCTTATTGAAACTCTGGATTCTGATAGAGGGCGATGAGACTTAGACATGAGTGAAAAAATGGAGGCTCTAGACCCTTCCAGAGCTGAGATATCGAAAGTCAAAATTTCGACCCGAAAAAAAACAAAAGGGGTACCACTGTCATTTTTTTTTTCGGGTCGAAATTTTGAGTTTCTCTGATCATCCTGAAACTCTGGATTCTGATAGAGGGCCCTGAGACTTAGACCTGAGTGCAAAAATGGAGGCTCTAGACCCTTCCAGAGCTGAGATATCGAAACTCAAAATTTCGACCCGAAAAAAAAACGAAAGGGGTACCACTGTCAGTTTTTTTTTGGGTCGAAATTTTGACTTTCCCTGATCTTCTTGAAACTCTGGATTCTGATAGACGGCTATGAGACTTAGACCTGAGTGCAAAAATGGAGGCTCTAGACCCTTCCAGAGCTGAGATATCGAAACTCAAAATTTCGACCCGAAAAAAAAACGAAAGGGGTACCACTGTCGTTTTTTTTTCGGCTCGAAATTTTGAGTTTCTCCGAACTTCTTGAAACTCTGGATTCTGATAGAGGGCAATGAGACTTAGACCTCAGTGAAAAAATGGAGGCTCTAGACCCTTCCAGAGCTGAGATATCGAAACTCAAAATTTCGACCCGAAAAAAAAACAAAAGGGGTACCACTGTCGTTTTTTTTTTTGGGTCGAAATTTTGACTTTCTCTGATCTTCTTGAAACTCTGGATTCTGATAGACGGCGATGAGACTTAGACCTGAGTGCAAAAATGGAGGCTCTAGACACTTCCAGAGCTGAGATATCGAAACTCAAAATTTCGACCCGAAAAAAAAAACGAAAGGGGTACCACTGTCATTTTTTTTTTCGGGTCGAAATTTTGAGTTTCTCTGATCTTCCTGAAACTCTGGATTCTGATAGACGGCGATGAGACTTAGACCTGAGTGCAAAAATGGAGGCTCTAGACCCTTCCATAGCTGAGATATCGAAACTCAAAATTTCGACCCGAAAAAAAAAACGAAAGGGGTACCACTGTCGTTTTTTTTTTGGGTCGAAATTTTGACTTTCTCTGATCTTCTTGAAACTCTGGATTCTGATTGAGGGCCCTGAGACTTAGACCTGAGTGCAAAAATGGAGGCTCTAGACCCTTCCAGAGCTGAGATATCGAAACTCAAAATTTCGACCCGAAAAAAAAACGAAAGGGGTACCACTGTCGTTTTTTTTTTTTCGGGTCGAAATTTTGAGTTTCTCTGATCTTCTTGAAACTCTGGATTCTGATAGAGGGCCATGAGACTTAGACCTGAGTGCAAAAATGGAGGCTCTAGACCCTTCCAGAGCTGAGATATGGACATCCCACGTAGCATTTATCCCATTATAAAAATAGTTGTTTATAATGGGATAAATGCTACGTGGGATCGCAATATCTCAGCTCAGGAAGGGTCTAGAGCCTTCATTTTTGCACTTAGGTCTAAGTGTCATGGCCCCCATGGCGGGGGTTTTCAAATGTGAGTAAACACAGTTCCTTGTGTTTAAATCGTATGTGTTAAACTACTATAGAGTAAACGTTTTAACTGTTGGAGGTGTAAAGGACTTAGACAGTACAGTTGTGATTTTGCTTTAAACACGTTTTATTATGTATAGCTAACAGGGGAGTTCCAGTAACATGTAACGCTACGTTTCTAAAGTGGATTTACATAACTATACATCTTATACAATATTTTCCTTCATGATGAAAATAGACATTTTAAATAAGCATGTGTAAGTATTGCAGATGAGCACATCCCAACATGAAAAATACATCTGAGTGTAACATTATGTGTGCTATTATGTAGGACAATTCACTGTTGTCAACACTGCTTACATTAGACAAATAAACAAATCTATAAAGTAACTAAACATGATATATATGTAATTTGTCCCTTATTAGTGTTGATATATTGAGGAACATTTAAGTTGGATAAAAAGTGAGTTAACACATCAACCTCAGCATGTAAATGCCGTGTTGAGCTCAAAAATCACAGAAGTAATGTGAATCTGTCTGTATTTTACAGGGACAGAAGAACATGCCTGTGTTTATCCAGTGAAGAGAGGCTCATGATGCTGAATGCTGTCATCAAAGGCTTTGAGTGAGTATACTACAGAAATGGATAACAAAATCTATTAAATCTTAAGTTGTATTTTATTTGAATTATTGTAATTTCAAACAGAGAAATTACACACTTTTCTGAGTCTCGATTTCTGTGCATTTGCTGCAGAGCTTTTGTGGTGGAGCAGGACCTGCAATGAAAGATGATGCAGCATTTGTGGGGGAAAAAAGGTTTTAGGGATTTTACTCAAATATAAAGTAAGGTTATTTTTAATACATAAATCAAATGACATTGTGCTGTTAAAATGACTGTGTTTGTGCATTTTTGTAGGATCTGAAATGTCTGCAGACTGGTGTGAGCGCTGAGGATGAGGAGCCCAGAGCTGAATCCTTGAAGTGGTGCCATGGATGAGTCCTTCCATCTGCCCTTACGAGACCCTCCATCTCTCCACCTGCCCTTACGAGACCCTCTATCGCTCCACCTGCCGTTATTGCCTCAGATTGTGAAGCGCAGCGCAGCAATAAGCTCTGGCACAAAGGCACAGTCACCTCTGGTGAAGTCAGCAGAATAAAGCTGCAGAATGGGAACCGCTGAGTTGAGATTGGAAGTAGGGTTTGGGGTTCAGTGCCTGTAAATACATGCTTGCAGTTTGAATAAAACTTTGTTTCGTGTGTTGTTGACTTGCATTTGTTTATTGTGCTGGTTACTTTTATTTGTTCTTTTACTCATTTATTCATGTTTCTTATTGTTGTCTGTATATAAAATAAACTGTAATTATTTAATTAATGTATGCATTAATTCATTGATTGATTGACAATTGAGATGTTTCACTGCATTTAGCAATATAAATGTATTCTTGCATAACTTATGTCATATGACAAAACAAATTTCAATTTTAGTATATAAAAAAGTTATATAATTAAGTATTGGTCAGCATTTAATATTATTGTTGTGTTTAAGTTTTGGGGTGGGCTAATAAGAAGATCAGAGAAACTCAAAATTTCGACCCCCCCCCAAAAAACGACAGTGTTACCCCTTTCGTTTTTTTGGGGGTCAAAATTTTGAGTTTCTCTGATCTTATTGAAACTCTGGATTCTGATAGAGGGCGATGAGACTTAGACCTGAGTGCAAAAATGGAGGCTCTAGACCCTTCCAGAGCTGAGATATCAAAACTCAAAATTTCGACCCGAAAAAAAAAAAAAACGAAAGGGGTACCACTGTCGTTTTTTTTTTCGGGTCGAAATTTTTAGTTTCTCTGATTTTCTTGAAACTCTGGATTCTGATAGAGGGCGATGAGACTTAGACATGAGTGCAAAAATGGAGGCTCTAGACCCTTCCAGAGCTGAGATATCGAAACTCAATATTTCGACCCGAAAAAATACCCGAAAGGGGTACCACTGTTGTTTTTTTTTTCGGGTCGAAATTTTGAGTTTCTCTGATCTTCTTGAAACTCTGTTTTCTGATAGAGGGCCATGAGACTTAGATGAGTGCAAAAATGGAGGTTCTAAAGCCTTCCAGAGCTGAGATATTGAAACAAAAAATTTCGACCCAAAAAAAACCGAAAGGGTTAACAGTGTCATTTTTTTTTTCGGGTCGAAATTTTGAGTTCCTTTGATCTTCTTGAAACTCTGGATTCTGATAGAGGGCGATGAGACTTAGACATGAGTGCAAAAATGGAGGCTCTAGACCCTTCCAGAGCTGAGATATCAAAACTCAAAATTTCGACCTGAAAAAAAAAAACGAAAGGGGTACCACTGTCGTTTTTTTTTCGGGTCGAAATTTTGAGTTTCTCTGATCTTCTTGAAACTCTGGATTCTGATAGAGGGCGATGAGACTTAGACCTGAGTGCAAAAATGGAGGCTCTAGACCTTTCCAGAGCTGAGATATCGAAACTCAAAATTTCGACCTGAAAAAAAAACGAAAGGGGTACCACTGTCGTTTTTTTTTTTCAGGTCAAAATTTTGAGTTTCTCTGATCCTCTTGAAACTCTGGATTCAGATAGAGGGCCATGAGACTTAGACCTGAGTGCAAAAATGGAGGCTCTAGACCCTTCCAGAGCTGAGATATCGAAAGTCAAAATTTCGACCCGATAAAAAAACGAAAGAGGTACCACTGTCGTTTTTTTTTTCGGGTCAAAATTTTGAGTTTCTCCAATCTTCTTGAAACTCTGGATTCTGATAGAGGGCCATGGGACTTCGACCTGAGTGCAAAAATGGAGTCTCTAGACCCTTCCAGAGCTGAGATATTGAGATATTTATAATGGCATAAATGCTACGTGGTATCTCAATATCTCAGCTCTGGAAGGGTCTAGATCCTCCATTTTTGCACTCAGGTCTAAGGCCCATGCCTCTCTTTCAGAATCCAGAGTTTCAAGAAGATTGGAGAAACTCAAAATTTCGACCCCCCCAAAAAAAACGACAGTGTTACCCCTGTCGTTTTTTTTTTGTGTGAAAAAATGTTTCTCCAATCTTCTTGAAACTCTGGATTCTGATAGAGGGCCATGGGACTTAGACCTGAGTGCAAAAATGGAGGTTCTATGGCGACCAAACGTCACTGGTGACACAAACGTGCAACGGACGGACGGTCAGATTACGTTTTGGCAGGGGATAAACTGATCAGAAAATGTAATGAAAATGTAACCGAAGTTGTAGAAATGTAGTGGAGTAGAAAGTATATAAATTGTTGCAAAATGTAACGAAGTAAAAGTAAAAAGTATGCGCTATTTAGTCTACTTAAGTAAAGTAAAGATACGTGAAAAATGTACTTAAGTAAAGTAACAAAGTATTTGTACTTCGTTACATTCCACCACTGCTTATTGGTCCAAAAAACTATTCACAAAACCTCTTACAGTACAACTTTAATATAGACGGATGTCCTGTTACTTCATCCACTACAGTAAAAAACCTGGGTGTTATACTAGACCGCAACTTGTCTTTCGAAAATCATATTTCATATGTTACAAGAACAGCCTTTTTCCACCTTAGAAACATTGCTAAGCTACGTAACATGCTATCTATCTCTGATGCAGAAAAATTAGTTCACGCATTCATGACCTCGAGATTAGATTACTGTAATGCTTTATTAGCCGGTTGTCCTGCATCCTCAATAAACAAGCTACAGTTAGTACAAAATGCAGCTGCTAGAGTTCTTACTAGGTCAAGAAAATATGATCATATAACACTGATTTTATCATCTCTACACTGGTTACCTATTAAGTTCCGTATCAATTAGAAAATACTGCTACTAACCTATAAAGCCCTAAATGGTTTAGCACCTTAACGGACCTTCTTTCGCCCTACAATCCACCGCGTTCCTTAAGATCACTAAATTCAAGGCTTCTGGTCATTCCTAGGATATCGAAGTCCACTAAAGGAGGGAGGGCGTTCTCGCATTTAGCTCCAAAACTCTGGAATAGCCTTCCCGATACGGTCCGAGGCTCTGACTCGCTGACACAGTTTAAAACTAGACGCATCTCTTTAGTCAAGCATTCACATAATGCTTACCTTTTAGTCCTCTGTTATGCCATACGGAACCGTTTGCCACTGAAACGCATTTCCGCGACAGTGGGGCTCGACAGCCTTAGTCAAACGGAGAGTTACGGAGAGTTCGTGAGATAGTGGTTTCTAACACCGATTCCCGTATAATGGAAATCATTATGAACATCAGCTATGCTAATTTTTTCCCATCTGCCTTTCTGCTGTTATCTCGGGACGCCTGTCCCGAGAGAAATGGCGTTCGTCAGGTCCAGTTTTGTCTCCAGCCTCTCACAGGGATTTCGGATTTGAGATTTGAGAAGACCAACGCCTGTGAAGAGACGACTCAACGCCTGCAATATGTTATGGCGCCGTTTTATACATAAACAATATTTATATTTAATATTTATATATAAACAATATGAATGTAAGCCAGAGGAGAACTGGCCCCCGACTGAGCCTGGGTTCTCCCAAGGTTTTTTCTCCATCCAATCTGATGGAGTTTTGCTTCCTTGGCACTGTCGCCTTGCTTTTGGCTTGCTTTTGGCTTGCTCAGTTGGGGTTATTTAGTGTTTAGCAATATTATTGATCTGTGTTGTACTACTTTCATGTTATCACTGTGAAGCTGCTTTGATACAATCTGTATTGTGAAAAGCGCTATATAAATAAATGTGACTTGACTTGACTATTTAGGCTGCTTCATTAAAAATGTGACATTTAGACGTTTTTTTCAGCGTGGATCGAGGCAAATGAATCCTGTTCACCTTGAAAATAATAAATGTTTTTTGCATTTTAAATATTAGACCATTTTTCAGTGATCGTCAATAAAACAAAATTCCATTTTTCTCAGTTTAATGAAAACCAATAGGTAAGTTTCAGTTTAAGTGTAAGTTTCACGTTTGAGGGGGTTTAAACCGACATCTACGCGTTTTCAAAAGTTCACCAAAGTGATTATTTCACGTCTTGTCACGATACCGGGTTGAAGAAATATTGTTTAGGCCACTTTTGTTTGATATAATCACAACAAATTAACGCAAGTATGGGAATTGAACTCAGGTCTTCTTGATCAAAGCCCACCGTTTTATCAACTGAGCCACTGCATCTGTTGAGTTCAAGGGTGTATGGTATGGACGGGGTTTAATTGCAGGTTTGGTTTTATTTGTTGGAAAAATAAATATAGAAATATAATTTGACACAAGAGGGCAGTATAGCCCTATTTATGGTTCTGAGTTTAAACTAAACCGTGACATCTACACGTTTTCCAAATTGGACCAACGTGATTATTTCACGTCTTGTCGTGGTACGGGAGAACACTGAAGTTACAGGAGTTTCTTCCCGTTGCTAAGCAATAGAACTAGGTCGAGTATTTAAAAGGTTATGGTTAACGTGGTTTAACGTCGATGTAATACGTTGTTTTAGCGTACATTTTGCTTAAATGAGGAGCTGGGGGACGCCGGAAAAATATGAGTAGGCATATTCGAATTGCACTATTCGAATGCATGTCCGAATCTCGCGAGAATTAGTATGTCACCCACCTACTCTTTTAAGAGTACAAAGGATTCTTACATATTTGCTCACCTACTGCTTTTCCCCTACTACATAGTTGGGAAGTATGCAATTTCGAACGGAGCCTTATACAAAGGCCAGAGCAGTTACAGAACAAGTAACTGTTGAAGTTTAATAAAGCACTTTTTTATGTTTGCCATTATTTAGAATCTGAATGATGTTCTGTGGCAGTAGTGTTTTTGCACTATAACATCATGGAGGGCCAGTATTCTGCAGTTTAGCACCATCTGCCCCAGATTTCTAATCCTGAAGACTTTAATTTACTGGTTTAGGAGTGTTTAATGTGGGTTGGATCTACACTGACCAGCACTGAGTTTTCCAAAACCTTCATGAGCCTTAAGCCCAATTTATGCTTCTGTGTTCATGTTCATATCCATTGATTACAAATAATACACTTTATTTTGACATTCAGATTAAAGGGGTGATGAACTGAGAAATCAAATTTTCCTTGAGCTTTTGACATAAGAGGTTATCATATTATAAGAATATAAGTTTCAGAACTGAAAATGTCCATGTTAGTCTAAAATCCACTTTAATTGAAAAAAATCGTGGCGGAGCAATTAATAGAACATCCTAACCAATTGTTGCATCTCCAGCAGTTTGGGTTCAGACAAAAACACAGTACAAAAACCGCCAACTGCTTCTTGTTGGAACAGATCAAAGGTTCACTGGAAAAAGGGAATGTCGTAGGCGCTGTGTTTTTAGATCTGAAGAAGGCCTTCAACACAGTGGACCACTGTATCTTATTGCAGAAATAAAAGCAATTTCAATTTTCAAATGCAGCTCCTACCTGGAGGCTAGAGAACAATGTGTGAGCGTAGCAACTGTTAAATCTAACCCGAGTTCAAATGGCTTAGGAGTGCCCCAAGGGTCAGTTCTAGGACCGTTATTGTTTTCAATGTGATCTCACATTGTGTAAACTTCCAGCTTTATGCTGACGACACAGTTATCCATGTATTAGCAAAAACAAATGCACTGGCTGGACAGCAGTTAACACAGGCTTTACATTACATCTCAAGATGGTTTCAGCTGTCCCATTTAACTTTAAATGTTCAGAAAACCTTCTCAATGTGTTTTTCTATCAACCGGAGGTCCCCTGACAGCATCTTTGAAGTTCATTTAAACACAGAACGTTCCTGAATGGTCCCATGTGGTTAATTTTTTGGGAACAAAACAAGAACGTTATAGGAACGTTCCATGTAGGTTATTTTTAGGTTCCATTTTTATAACGTAAGGAGAATGTTCCGGGAACGTTCCCTTAACCTTAAGGGAAAGTTCTAGGAACGTTCTGGGAACCAAAAACGAACGTTCCCAGGACCTAAATTTGTTTGCTGGGTATGAACCTATTCATGAGGATCATGAAACAAAATACCTCGGCATAATCATGGATAAACATTTGAAGTTCCAAAGTCAAGTCTAAACTGTTTTCATTTTATTACAGGGAGAGTTGTCACATCACGTGGCTTCAGGCACGTGCACACATAGACATCAAAAGGGGCTTGAGCACCTGCCCTTTTTATTCCTGGAGAGAAAGTGCCCCTTTTTTCTGCTTGACAGCTTTTTTGCTTTATCCATCTTTTTCGATGACAACTCACTAACGGAACCCGTCCCTGCTCGCGATATTACAATATATACACCGCTCACTTATATAACATTGAGGAAATGCAGAAATTATTTAGAAACACACAGCTACATATAAAAAATACCCATACATTTTTTTACCATTGCTTTTGATATAAAATTCGTCAAAATCACTGTCTGGATCTGACAGGACAGTTAACATTGTAAGCTAACTTACCTTAGGCTTGCTTTCCGACGTGCAGTTCTTTGTTCGGCAGTCCGTCAGACTTGCGGCGTAAAATACTTTGAAAACAATTCTACCCTACTCTGACTCGGATTGGCTGTCAGGGCATTAGGAATGATGATTGTTTTTTTTTTTTTTAAGCTGCAAAGTTTATAGAGATATAGCGGTTTAGATTCTAATTGGATCTGCACAAATCACGTGACCCATGTTGGTTTTAAAACGGCCAATTTTGCCGAAAGGTGAGAAGTTTTCATGCCTGAATAATTGTAATAATTCAGCAAATTTAAGTCATCAAATCACACTTATAGGCCTACTCTTCATCCCTGTTTTCGTATAAATGATCACTCTAGGCTCTATTGGATTTTAATGATCATATTAAGAAAACGTGCATGTGTTCTTTTGCCTTTTAAGAAAGGATTTTATTTATTATTTTTGCAAGTAAAAATTTAGTTGCACATGAAGGAAGTCCAGCCAGAAGAGCATTGGACAAGAAGTTGGGTTGCACGCTCTGTTAGGAAAGGCCTGATCTTCCTGATGTTGTACATAACAAACCTGCATGATTTAGCTGTCTTTGTAATGTGGTCTGTGAAGGTCAGCTGGTCATCAAAGATTACTCCAATATTTCTGACCAATCTTGTTGGGTTGATTGAGGAAGAATCTAGATGCAGAGTGATGTCGTGCTGTATTGACGGATTGGCAGGGAGGACGAGAAGCTTAGTCTTTGTCAGGTTGAGCTATGAATTCTATATCATTTAGAATACCATATTATTTAGGACACCACTTCGACAGCCAGCCATTGAGTGAGGACAGTCTACTATATCATCAGTCCTGTGAACAGGAAGGGGGCCAGAGCAAAGTGCAGTGCCTGACATCGAACTATCCAGTTCACACAATATCTCTTTAGCGTTAATTAGGTGTTCAGGCACGAATGTGCTGAAAACCTATTGTATTTGCTAGAAAGAAAAAAAAAATCCCCTAAAACGCATCGTGCAGCCCAAACCGTAAGGGCTGGAGCTGTGAAACTTTGTCAGATGGTAGGGCCTCGAATTGTGGAGAAGCTATCAGAGTATGACCCCGATTGGCCCATAGGTGGCGCTACAGCAACCAAAAGTACTAAATTGCGCATAACTCCTAGACCGTTTGACTTAGCTTCAATGTTTTTACACCACTGTAATCCCTGGCTCAAGACGGACAAGATGTATATCTCGGATTTCCATTTGGAGCAAAAAAAAATTTGTTATTTCGGTTTTTGTCCAAAACCCACTTTTGCGAACTAGTCCCTGGTTTTTTGCCCAATCGGGACCAAACCAGTCTAGGCCTATTCTCTGGACTCTCTAGATCAATAATTATCGAAAAAAAAGTTGAAATTTTGCATTTGGTTGGCTGTCACAGGGTCATTTAGATAGTGGTCTGTGGCAAAATTCAGTCAAAAGCCCCTAAATCCCCCCCCAAAAGTCACAACTTCACAAAAATCGGTGAGCATATGTGTCCTAACATGGTTAGGAAGCATGCAAAGTTTCGTGAGGATCGGATCATAGGTGGCGCTACAATCGCCAAAAAGGTCTCTCATTATTAGGTGTTCAGGCACGAATGTGCTGAAAACCTATTGTATTTGCTAGAAAGAAAAAAAAAATCCCCTAAAACGCATCGTGCAGCCCAAACCGTAAGGGCTGGAGCTGTGAAACTTTGTCAGATGGTAGGGCCTCGAATTGTGGAGAACCCAGACAGCAAACTGACATTGAATCAATGTGGAAACGACGTCTCTCATGACATTGAAACAACGTTGATTTGCTCATCGAATTAACGTTGAACCAACGTCAGACGCGGCATTCTTCAAAGCTAAATGAAATCGAAAATTAGTTTGCTTTCATAACGTTGAAACAACGCGTTGATTTCAAGTTGATTTTCCGTTAGTTTTGAAAGAATGACGCATCTGACGTTGGTTCAACGTTAATTCGATGAGCAAAACGATGTCAGATCAATGTTGTTTCGATGTTATATTTCCACGTTGATTCAATGTCAGTTTGCTATCTGGGAAGCTATCAGAGTATGACCCCGATTGGCCCATAGGTGGCGCTACAGCAACCAAAAGTACTAAATTGCGCATAACTCCTAGACCGTTTGACTTAGCTTCAATGTTTTTACACCACTGTAATCCCTGGCTCAAGACGGACAAGATGTATCTCGGATTTTCATTTGTAGCAAAAAAATTACTTATATAATAAAGACAATACTCAACTGTAATTCATAGTATAACTTTATCAATTCAGTCTTTTAACATTTACAACCACATTTAGTAAAAAATGACTATTATCCTGAAGTTGAAAATGAGTGTGTGAACTAAACTGTAGTAAATCATATTTTAACATGGTAAATTATGATAAATCATATTGGAACATGGTTATTTATGTAATATCAAGCTGAAATGTAGTATATCATGAAAAATCATGCCTGCTACATACAACTTAATGTCTTTTGATGCTTTTGTGCTTAAATGCCTTAAAGACCTGAACACCGCTAAATGCTGCTTGCAGCTTTAATTTTTATGATCTTCGAATGGCAGAGTCGAACATCATTAGTGCCGACGTGAATAATAGCCTTAGAATTTACGATTAACATTAGCCAGCACTGCAGGTTCGCTGTGCAGCTTCAGAGGAGTCAGAGACGTTAGGTGTTGCTGAAGGAGAAAAAATCTGCTAGAATCTTTATAGGCTTAGGCCACACCCATTTAGGCACACCCTGACATGTTCAGCGTCAAGTCACTTAAATGGGCGAGCTAGACGCTCTGCTGTGTTCACTGTGCAGCTACACTGCATTTTTAATTATTAGCTTCAATATTTCTCTAGGAAAGGAGTTTCCCTCACTGTGTATTAGCCACGCAAAATTAAGTGACCGTTCTTGAAAGGGAGCTACATATAGAGAAGCTCGTGCAAGTTATTCAGAAGATCAAGACGACACAAAATCATCAAAAAAAAAAGACGAGTTTAAAAAATAATTTATTATGTTCATCAAAATACAAGGTATCATCACAATGTACATACTTAAATAATATTAATATTATAACATCATTAATATTTCATCATTACGTGCTACATAGTAAAGCTGGACGTTTCTGGTGAATTTGTGAAAAACTTTGTTCAAGAAAAAATTTGCTCATGACTTAAAGCCACTCTAAGTAATTTTTGTTTCTTTATTCTTGTAACAAATTCTACATGCAATGTAAATATATAATGAATGACATTAATACTAGTGCATCACCTCTTCACAGCCAGAATAAATAAATTTGCACAGAATATTGATAAATATAACTAATTTGACGTCATTTACACCGACGCACAATATTCATAAACATAAATAAGCATTTCCATCTAAAATTGGAGCAACCCTCACCATGCCTCTGTTACTTTGACAAATTTCTCTTTCAGATGATGTCGCTATGTTACAAGAAATTTGATCTTTTGATTTATCAGATTATCAAACTATTAACTTGAATGTTAAAGATGTGAAAATGAACTTTAGTTATTTAGGAAACGCAAGGCAACACTTTTTATTATGAGTCTGTAGCTGAGATAATCGGATGAACCTCTTCCCACATGAAGGGCACTGGTGCGGTTTCTCTCCAGTATGAACTCTCTCGTGATCTTTCAGGTGTCCTGACTGAGAGAAACTCTTTTCACAGTGTGAACACTTGTACGGTTTCTCTCCAGTGTGAATTCTCTGGTGCGATTTTAAGCCGTTCGATGTAGTAAAGGTCTTTTCACAGAGTGAACACTTGTACGGTTTCTCTCCAGTATGAATTCTCTGATGAGATTTTAAGTGGGTGGATGTAGTGAAGGTCTTTCCACAGTGTGAGCAAATATAAGGTCTCACACCAGTATGAATAGTCTCGTGCTCTTTTAAATGCTGCAGTAGTCTAAAACACTTTCCACATAAAGAACAAAAGTGAGGCTTCACACCAGCATGAACATTAAGGTGACTTTGTAAGCTTGATGAAAGAACAAATGTTTTATCACACTGATCACAGCTGAATGATCTCACTCCAGAGTGACGGCGCAGATGATCGTTGAGAGAGCCTTTACACCTGAAACTCATTCCACACTGAGAGCATGAGAACGGTTTTTCTCCAGTGTGAATTCTCATGTGTCTGGTAAGGGTTGATTTATCTGTTAAACTCTTTCCACACTGAGAGCAAGTGAATGGTTTTTCTCCAGTGTGAGATCTCACGTGTCTGTTAAGGGTTGATTTATCTGTGAAAATCTTTCCACATTGACAGCATGTGAAAAGTTTTTTTCCCGTGTGAATCCTCATGTGTCTCTGAAGGTGTGTTTTATGTATGTAACTCTTTCCACATTCAGAGCATGTGAAAGATCCTTTGGCGACTGTGTTTTCATTTTCATTCGTGAAATGTTGAGGTTTTTGCTGTTTGTCTTCATTCACTTCCACCGGATCTAAAATCAACATATTAAATTAAGTCAATAAAAGGACAAAATGAAATATGGTTCAGTCTCAATTTAACACAAATCCAGTATAATACCGAGTTGGGTGTCCTCACACTAGGCGATCTGAACCATGCCCGAGCACATTTGACCCAAAATCTGGTTCGTGATCATTTTCGTACCGTATCTGGGCCTGCATGAAGAGCTGGGCTCAGGCACGGTTCAATTGGGCTGCCTCCATAATATTCTTCTATAATAATCACGCCAGGACACAGTACAAGACAACCATGCCTAGCTGCAGACTGATCTCATGAAGTAGCGTGTGTATGACACGCCAATTCGTATTTCCATGGCGTGCTATCAAGACGCATAATCGCCTTTGAAGGTGTTTATGAACGCCGTTGACTTAACGTTATATAAATATATGACTTACCTCAACCCCGTCCCTAAACTTAACCGTCACTGGGGTTAATGGCATTTATGACTGGAGATTTGACTGCGTGTACAAACACGCGGAATGACGCGGACGTTAATGGCGTAGACATGTACGCATACACACGGATAGCTCAAAATGCGTAGAGATAACACGCCACCTGACTGGAAAGTGGAGTATATGTTTACGCAAAAGTCATGATGTCATGTTGCTAGCTGTGTGTACACTAAACTCATGAGACTATATTTTAAAGAATAGTTTTAAAACAAATCTTTTTTCGAATCATTTGATTCATTCAACGGACGAAATGACTCAAAAAAAGATTAGTTCATTTTGATGAACGAGTTCAAACAGGAGAGTCACAAACGTGCATCACAGAACAGAGCAAGGCGAGCATTTGTGCTTATAAATCTTTAATAAATAACAAATAACATTGTAATTTATTTTTTAAATGACAGATCGTTTTGCTAGAAACCTTATTCATCATCTGGTGTCGTTTAAAGCTGCACTGAAACGACCATTTGTGAGGTTTGTGAGTAAACTATCAGCAAAAGTTTTTTTTTAAAAAGTGAACTACTCCTTTAAGACACAACCCCCCGATTTCACAGACAAGTAAAAGTCAAGTCACAGTTTAGTCTTAGATTAAAATACATGCTTGAGCTGTTTTAATTGAAAGCAACTTGCACTAACAGATCTTAACATATTTGTCACTTCCACTGTATTGTCTGAAGATGCGCATCAATGATGTTTTTTAAGGCACATCTATAAAAGCTGCTTCAATGTCCTAATAGAACTAAGGCATAATCCTGGCTTATTCCAAGCCCCATCTGTGAAACCAAACCAGGCCTAACAGTTTACAGGTGAAAATTAATGTCACAGTTCCAATAACTTAGGACTAGGGCTAAATTTTCAATAATGTTCATGGAGCAAAAGCAGAACAAAACTCACTTGAATGGTGCAACACAGATCATATATCCACTTGGCTCAAAGTTCAAACGGCAGCGCAGCGTGAGCTTATTAGAGCAGATTTATTCGCTAAACAGTCTCTGACATGCGCTGTGATATTCAGTGAAAAGCACTTGATTTCAGCGATGAACACAAATGTCTCAGTGATTTAAACTAGTTAAAAGCCAGATGAAACGGCACGGACAAATAGGAGAAAAACTGTGCAACGAAAGTGAAAAGTGAACACTTTTCAGTCTACAAATCTCCATAATTTACCATGTTTACTGTAGTAACACTAACTGCACTATGGTATTGTGGCAGAAATGTGACAGAATAACCAGCCCATGACAGAACGACAGACCCATTAAAAGGGATATAGCAGCAATGAGAAAAATTCAAGGATTACAGCATTGGTCACAATGTTTACAGTGAGAGAAATTCCTTTGGATGTTATTGCCAGTAAGGGACATTCCAGAGTTCAACTGAGAGAGCATTGCATGGTCCATAATGGCTATAACATTTACGTTGTGTTTACCAGTTCACAGCCTTCTCAGAACTGCCTGCTCTCCCGGGAGGGGGAGGGTACGGTCAAGTCTTAAGTGTTTTGATTCATGTTTGTATTTCTGTTTTTTTAGTGTTTTGCTGTCAGTGCGTTTAGTTCAGTCTTCTTCCGTCCCCTGCCTGTTTGTAACCACGTTACTAATTGAGTTAGTTCTGTTCAGATGCGTCTAGTAGGGGTGGAACGGTACATGTATTCGTATTGAACCGAAACGGTACGTGCGTCACTGTTCCGTGTACGAATTTACACGGAGAATAATTAATGTAATGTGGAACTACTGTTAGATACGCGGGTTCTTTAGGGGCACATAATCTGTACCATCGGCGAGCTCTGAACGTGCGTTCACTTCAAACATTGGCCTATTCGCATTGGACTAGCGTCAAACTAGATGCGATAGACGCGAATTTGACGCTCTATTCGCGTTTGATATGACCGCATTATGAACAGGCTGCGATGTCAAGACTGCAATGCTGGAGTGTGTGTGTGAGAGAGAGAGAGGCACGGGCTTGATCGAACAGAGAAAACATAAAAAACATACTCATTTTTTTCCAGATCATTAAACCTGCAAAGTGTTTACTTATATTTGTGTACACTCGCAATAAACCACAAGATTGTGCTTTTGTCACACTGTAAACTCTTGACAAACTGTAACCTACAACGGTCACCCAAACAAAATCACATGTACACATTGTTTTAGAAGCAAAACATATTTATCCAACTCCATTTCAAAACAGTCTGTGGGTCCCATCTTTTGGACATTCGTCATATTCCATTGGTTTTCATTTCTTGTCCTCGGAGCACTAATCTTACACATTCTACATTGTTTAAAAAAGAAAATCGAATGTGTTTTTAATGGTAGTATTATTTTATATAGAAATAAATTATTTATAATTCAGATGAGAATAATGTTACAATGTTAATTAAAATTAAGGAAAACAAATATATTGATCTGAAATATAGCAAAATAATTTTAAATTAATTCAGGTACAATTACCAAACATATCGCGAGGTCTTTTTGTCTTTTTATTAATTTAATTAATAAACTAATTATATAAAACTATTGTCAGTGCACTACAAATAAACTGGTTCTATGCCTTTATTAATAAAACTTATTTTAAAAATACAATGCAATTCAATGCAAAACAATTCAAATGACAAAAATATAATGGGTTTGAAAATCAATTCGATTTGAATCTTGTGACATATAAACGCGCACATCAACCCGATTATTTTATTATCATACAAAATGTCTTTCGTCCTATAGGGAGAATGGAGAATATTTCCGTTTATCCTAAACACATTTTCTATCGCCCCTTCTATCGCTGTAGAAGTATTTTTCATTGTTTGTTAATTTCAACATTTACTAATACGTTTTTTAATTGACTTTTAATTTTTATTTATCTGTTAACCGTAGTTAACACACTATGAACTAACATGAATGATCAAGGTACAATTGAATTTCTCAAATATTACATGGTGTAAAAAAAATGTGTTACTAAGCGTGACGGTGAAGATTGATAGGTTAAACTATAATTGGTTCACAATATCAACACAGCCTTTTGGAAAATGTATTTGTGATTGGCATTGACTATTTTTTATTTTTTTTTACTTCATGTTACTTTAAACATAAGCACTGCACGTTTCAAAGTCAACGTTTTTATATGAATGTATTTTTGAAGGGAACAAACCGCTCGTTTCGTGTCTTAGGCCATCAGTGTGTACTTACATTTACGAGTCATTAAATCATGTTTAATTTTGACTTCTCTGTGCATGCTCTTTGAGGTGGACCCTCTAAACCTGCATTATATGACTGATAGACAACAACGGTTTGACTGAAAAATATAAAAATTGAAAATATTGTGAAAACAAAGACACCTACATCTTGGATGCCCTTGAGGTAAGCTAAAACATATCAAAAATTAATTTCAAAGTGAACTATCCCTTTAAATGTTCCTCATTAGTTATTAAAGGGTCATAAAACCCAACTCACATTTTTTGAGGTGTGAACAAATATGTACAGGTTTCCCTGAAAACTCTTCATGACAACTTTAAAGAGAATGAAGGAAAACACCAACCTATTTGTTCCGCTGTATCTTCATCTTTTATTCTGCAGGGTTCTTCCTTAATCTCCATCTTTACAATAAGAAGTAGTCTGTAGTTTCTCCTGGAGTAATTCCTCCTCCTTGCTTCTTCTTCTCCTGTGGGAAGATGGGAATATTCCCCAGCATTTAAACTCTCATGAACGGCTGTGGGAGCTTCACTGACTGAAGGAGTGAACTGTGGTCGTTGTTGCTCATTTAGCAGATGATCATCATCACACTTTAAATCACTCAAGATTATCTAGCTTTAAGAGTTTTGATCCAACAACCTTTTGGAAACAATTTAACTTCTCTAACTGCTTTTTATGTTGATCTTCCATTAGATAACATGCTTTAAAAATGTTTACCAGGTTTAATTGCATAAAATGGAAACACAACTCAATCTTCACAAATTGTAATGGGAAAAAAACAGTCAGTTACGAGTTAGTCGGTTCATTTCTAAGTAATTCAGATTCACTAAATGAACTGACTCGTTTAGTAGTTTGTATTTAGATTTCTCCAAATAAATGATAAAATGAATGTACCCACAGTCTGAAAAACAGCAGATTTAGAGCAGAATGAACGGCTGTGTTCCACTTCTCATGTTTATGTTCCCTTCACTCGCTCACTTCTCTTCTTCTCCTAGACTCGGATGTTTTCATTGCTTCGCTTGCTTGAGCGCCTCTACTGGCAGAAAAACACATTCAACTATTGTACCTTTATAATAGATACGAGACATCCAGGATGAGATCTGTTATCTTGTTTGAGATTATACAAACACTATTTATCTGTTGGTTTAATTTGGGATAAAAAAAATTCAAATAAGGAGTTTGTAATTGTATTTACCTTTCTTGACTCCTCCAACTGTTTTGTGTTACTGTTGTTGATGATTTTAATATACATTTTGAAGTAGTTTCATTTTAAATTCAAGTTATATGATACAATAATAGGTATGAAAATTTACCTTAAAAACTCCAGTTCTGTCTGAGCAGCTCAATGCAAGTTGCCTGATTAAATAATGTCCTCACAATCTGATAAACACATACAGTGAATTAAATCAGTTCATCAATCAGATTCGACTAGAACACGAAATATGCTCAAAACAAGTTGATTTCATTGCTTTTTTTTTTTTTTTACTAAATTGTTTGTAAAAATATAGCATAGCCATATAATGTAAGAGCCTAAATGACCGTAAATCTTATTTCATAACTAGCAGCTGGAAAATTTCACTGCTAAATTAGACACAGAATTATACTGGCCCCCGACTGAGGGTTCTTTTGGTTCCTTGCCACTGTTGCCTTGGCTTTTGGCTTGCTTAGTTGGGTACATTTAATATTCAACAATATTATTGATCTGTGTTGTATTATTTTCATGTTATGGCTGCTTTGATGCAATCTGTATTGTAAAAAGCACTATATAAATAAATGTGACTTGACTTGACAGAACATATTCAAGCAATTGCATCTTCTCTCAGTGATGTGTTTGTCGAGTTCATATTATGAGAGGAATCACCATAAAAAAACATATCTGGTGGCATTTTTAAAAGAATAACTGTTTACAACTACTGGTTCACTAGCAATGCTGAATACAATGTTAAACCTCTTGAGCTGCTAAATCTATTATTTATAGCCTATAATAGCTAAATAAATCACAAGCTTTTGGTTATTTTTATTTCTCACATTTTCACAGTGTCCAGAGAGCGATTCAATCCAATAAAGGCTTCAGTATGTTCTTAATGCATCACCTCTAAACAGCGAAACTAAAAACAAGTTGTTTGAGATATGAATGATATTTGATAGATTATTGTTTCACAAATGCCTCATATATGTACAATGAAAATCAAACAACACAATGAAACAAAACACATTCTTTCATAAATCATAGTAAATGGACTGCATTTATTTTATATAGCGCTTTCATAGACCTAATGGCCACCAAAGCGCTTTACATTTTTGCCTCACATTCACCCACTCATACACCGACGGCGGTGTCAGCCATACAAGGCGCCATCCAGCTCGTCGGGAGCACAGTGTTCTATGGCAACAGTTTTCTGAAATATTATTTTTGTTCCATCTGTATGAGATGACCATTGTTGGCATCCGTCTGTCTCAGGAGACAATGGAAAATGCAAAATAGTTGGTTTGCAGATTTGAGCGGCAGGCTCTGTTGCAGTTCCTGGATCTGTTGGTGCTACATCTGAGATATGAGATGACCATGCCCTGCTTAAGCGATGACACTGACAGGAGTATTTTCACATTGTTGTAATCACAAGAGAAAGATTTTTCAGTTATCCCTGTCATTTTCCCAAAGTTTTTTTTTAATTATTATTATTATTATTTTTTTTTTTTACCAATTTGAACTGGAATGGCATCCCCCCTCAAACTTTTAGCATCTCTAGAACTAGACATGTTCTCCTTAATTTTCATTTTTGGGGAACTATTCCTTTAATGTAAATATGAACCTTGAATTTGTAACACTGGAACATTAAACATATAAAAGATCCACTCGAGCACAGACCTTTTGGCTGCTGCTGCTGCAAAAAAAAAAAAAAAAAAAAAAAAAAAGAGAGAGAGAGAGAGAAAGAAAATGCTCTGCTTATGATACATTTATTTAGGAATAGAGGGAAATATATATTCATACTTGTCCATAGTCAGAAATCACTAAAATCAAATTTCATACTTGACCTTATTGCATAGAAACCCTGATAAAATTAAACTATTCACCTGAAGGCGTTTATCAGAACATAAACTTTCCTCACTTAGACACCTTTGTGCAAAGCTTTTTCGTATGTCTCTTTAGAGTAGATAAACTGGTGAAACTCATCTCACATGAAGAGCACTGGTGCGGCTTCTCTCCAGTATGAATTCTTTGGTGTTGTTTTAATGCACCTGGTGTAATAAAGGTCTTCCCACAGTCAGAGCACAAATGAGGTCTCACACCAGTATGAACACTCTCATGCACTCTTAAAGTCGCCAGTCGCGAAAAACTCCTTCCACAAAAAGAACAAACGTGAGGCTTTACACCAGTATGAACGTTAAGGTGTTTTCTTAAGCTAGATGAATAAACAAATGTCTTATCACACTGATCACAGCTGAATGACCTCACTCCAGAGTGAGCGAACAGATGATCATTGAGAACGTTTTTGTAAGCGAAACTCTTTCCACACTGAGAGCATGTATAAGGCCTCTCTCCAGTGTGAACTCTCATGTGATAGTTTAGGTGTCCTTTGCGAATGAAACTCTTTCCACACTGAGCGCATGTGATCAGTTTTTCTCCAGTGTGAATCATCATGTGCCTCTTAAGTGCTGATTTGTACAAGTAAAACATTCCACACTCAGAACAGGTTAAAGGTCCTTTGACTCTCGATTTTCCAGCTTGTTTTTGTGTGAAATTCTCTTCAGTCTGTGAAACGACTGCATTTCCATCTTCATTTGTGAAATTATGAGGGTTTTGAAATTGTTGCTGTTTGTCTTCATTCACTTCCATCGGGTCTAAAAACAACATTAAATTCCCATAATTCGATTAAAAAAGGACAATTGAGAAGAAGAAATAACGTTCATTCTTAATTTAGCACAAAACTAGTTCACTACTGAGTCTATTGGTATCTATTTTTAGATGTATTGTTATATCCTCTGGAGAACCAGAACTTTTTAGTTGTTTTAGTTGTTTATTTTGTCATTAGATTTTTGGAGCATAAGAAACAAATGGAGATTTTTTTTTTAAAGATTTTTTAAAGATTTTAAAGATTTATTCATTATTTTGTCTGTACACCAGGACATTAGACATGTATAGGCATTATTTTTTTTATTTACAAATACATTTTTATAACAGTGTGATTTGAAAAACTATTTTACTTTATGCAACGTGTATGGGTAGTCCCATTCTATAAAATTGATTTAATTTGCATATTAATGTGTTCTTGTGGCAACATGAGTAATAACTTTTCAACATTTCCACGAGAATCTCTTATATTTCATTAAGTCCTGGGGCCAGATGTATAAACACTGCAATTTCCATGCACATATCATTATTTATAAAAATATGTATTAATTATTAAATTAAATATTGATTAATTATTAATTTAAATAGAAATATTTGTAGTGGATGCGCTGCTTTAGAACACTTTTCCAGTAGCATGCTGTTTTAATGTTTACATGACAATTCCACTTTAAAGGGATACTCCACCGTTTTTTCATATTAAACTGTTATTCCCTCAATAAGACAAGTAGATACACACTTCTCTTGTCTCAGTGCGAGCACTAAATCACTCTGGCGCGCGAGACACTGTGAAAGCACTTAGCTTAGCCCAGTTCATTCATTAGGATCCAAACAGATAAGCGACCAAACACCTCCACGTTTTCTCTATTTAAATACAGTTACACGAGTAGAGTAACTCGACCAAGAATTGTGACACAAAATAAAACGTTGCGCTTTTCTAAGCGTGTAAAGTGTATAACTATAATGTATGGCGGAACACAACAGCAAGTGCTTGGGAGCACTTCAACATTTAAAGCAATTTAAAAATACTATTTGGCCAGGGGAAAAGATTGAGAATAACTCTTCTCTGAACACTTTCTCTGAAATGTAATGTATACAATTTTTATTTATTTATTGGAAAACAAGACAAGAATACTGAAAGAATTTTAGTTATGTAACGTGACGGCACATAGTCTGTATCTCATATTTTATTGTCTTGTATCTTTAAACATGTTATCACATGGATAAAAATATGCTTGGAAATGAAATGCAAATCATGCTATGAATTGTAAAACGAGGCGTTGTAAGATTCATATATGGTTATTTCTGGGAGGACACGCATGTACGCACATTCTTCAGCTGACTAGGGTTTAAATATTTTATCATTCAGTTGATTGATTTTAAAGCCAAAGAGGAGGAGTTGTAATGGTGAAACCTAAACATTTGGTATCTCTGAGAAGCCCTGAATGTGCTCTTTACAGGAAAACCAAAGTCTAAGCCTGGGTCTCAAGAGGATATGTTAGTTTTCATCTTAATGTTCCTCATCAGTCATTAAAGAGAATGAAGGAAAACACCAACCTATTTGTTCCTCTGTCTCTTCATCTTTTATTCTGCAGGGTTCTTCCTTAATCTCCATCTTTATAATAGTATGTCTGTAGTTTCTCCTGGAGTAATTCCTCCTGCTTGCTTCTTCTTCTCCTGTGGGAAGATGGGAATATTCCCCAGCATTTAAAGGTGAACTCCGGCACAAAAATGAACCTTTGGTCTATTTACACATTGTTATCTAGTCAACCGTTATCTGAGATTTGTTTTCATGATTGCCGAATGTAAATAGTTTTATCTATAAACACAGTTCAGCCTATAACGCTAGTATATAGGGCATAGAGTAATGACAAATAAAAATCGCTTGTTATTACCACTAACAAGGCTCAAAATAGCCCCACAGTAACACGGTAGCATAAAAAGGGTGCCTACATTCAAACCGAAGCATTGAGAACTTTGTCAGTGTCCATACAGTTTAATAAGAAGATATTTTATACACACAGTCAACTTCGCGAATACAGGAAGAAGCCATCTTTGAAAAATAGTCTCTACCAGTCGATCTACGAACGACGATCCACGTGCGCTGAACTGTGAAAAAATCTCATATGGTCCGTTGTTTCCGGAAGAAACACAAACACGAACCATTTTCTTCTCTTCAATATGTACATGTAGACTACTGTTCGCGCTCACCTTATCACCTTATTCACATCTCACCAGCGCACTTGGATCGGCGTTCGTAGATCGACTGGTAGAGACTATTTTTTAAAGATGGCTTCTTCCTGTATTCGCGAAGTTGACTGTGTGTATAAAATATCTTCTTATTAAACTGTATGGACACTGACAAAGTTCTCAATGCTTCGGTTTGAATGTAGGGACCCTTGTTATGCTACCATGATACTGTGGGGCTATTTTGAGCCTTGTAAGTGGTAATAATAAGCGATTTTTATTTGTCATTACTCTATGCCCCATATACTAGCGCTATAGACTAAACTGTGTTTAGAGATAAAACTATTTACATTTAGCAATCATGAAAACAAATCTCAGATAACGGTTGACTAGGTAACAATGTGTAAAGAGACCAAAGGTTCATTTTGTGCTGGAGTTCTCCTTTAAACTCTCATGAACGGCTGTGGGAGCTTCAATGACTGAAGGAGTGAATTGTGGTTGTTATTGCTCATTTAGCAGATCATGATCATCACACTTACAATCACTCGAGATTATCTAGGTGCAAATGTTTGCTCAAATAGTCATTGGAAACTATTGCAAAGTTAACTTCTATCTCAGCTTGCTGATTTTTGTGTTTGTCTTGCTTGAGATGTAGTTTATCATTGCTTGATTAAATTAAAGATGTGAGATTTATGTTCAAGCACTTTCAACAGAGCATCATCCGCACACAGTGAAAAAACGTTAAGCAAAAAGGACACTAGTAGCTGTGTTTCAATCGGGATACGCGAGTGGAGTGGAACATCTCTGCGTTTGTGCGTCCCTCTTTATTCTTTACTCATCAGTGTTTTGCAACTAACGTTAATTGTACAAAAGGCACGGATGCGCTTAAATGTCCTGAATGATCATGACCAATCACAGCGCACAATGTTACCATTGCTTTATCTGTGCTGAATACTGATTTACCCAGTATCACTTAATCAAATGATACACATACTGTACATAACTGAAATTAAGGAACACAGATCGGATGTCCGATGAAAGTGTAAGCAAGGAAAAAAATGCATGGATTCCGATTTTCTCAGATCGGATTCAGGCCTCACTCATATGTGGGAATAAATCAAACAATCAAAAATAGCTTAAATAAGTAAGGAATAATTGACGATAGGCCGTTGAATTATTACAAAAATAATGCACACCCGAGGTGGTAATGCATCTCCGAAACGGGACATAATTTAACCCAGATATTTTTTCATGAGACAGAACACGTCATAAAGCCCATTACAAGTCTTAACTCATTTTTGACCAAATGTGTAGTGCATGCGCTTTGCCTTTGGCCTAAACTAGTCTGTCCCGGCTTTATGCAGTTATTAATGCAGTTATTAGAGAGAGAGAGAGAGAGAGAGAGAGAGAGAGAGAGAGAGAGGCAAGACGATGCATGTGCGTGAATATTATTATTTATTTCTTAACTTCGTTTTAATTAATTTGTTCGTTATTGTTTTCTATAATTGACAGTAGATAACCCAATAAATGAAAAACACAAAGCCCTTTTAACAAGTAAGCCTATCAATAATTATTTATTTGTTAGGCTATATCAGGAATAATTACGAAAATCCGTGCAGAGGACTATTCATTTATTTATATAGCCTATTCAGTTTAATTATTTAGCCTAGATAGGACTATACTTTATTTATTAAAATTAAACTGTATGTGTCAATTGATTGTGAAGTTAGACATCAAAAATTGCAGATCAAGCGCATGGGGCTGCATGTCTTCTCTTGTTATGAATTGTATCCTATTTTCCGTTAACTACGCGCAGTGATATGGAACTGTAATGCGGTTCAAACTTGCCTGAAACTACTTTAGCCGTGCGTTTCCCTGAAAATAATTGCACACCTTTAAAAACGTTCTCAACCAATCAGAATCAAGCATTCAACAGCCCTGTAGTATAAGGATTCATATTTAAATGATTATGCAGAGTAATTTAATATTTGATTATTCAATGTGTGTGGTAGTTATACTTGTATATTACTGTGAGACTTAAATACCTACAGCATTGCTTAATTATCTTAAAGCCGCACTGCAGAACTTTTGGCCACTAGAGGCGCTCGACCTGTAACTTTCACGTCTACCGTTCCTAGAGGCCACAAGCTCCGCAGCAATGTCGCAAATTAAAGTCAACAAACAGTGAACCGGTCAGCCTCCCGTGTCTTTATATGCAATTGTGTGTGCTTGCAGTGTTTAAGGCGGGCCGGGCAGCCCTGCCGCGCTCGATTCCCTTATAGCAGTCTGCTTAGAGAGAGCGAGTGGGGTGATCCCCATGGAGATTATCATGTCTGTGAGTGAATATGGGCGCAGGACAGTGGGCACATTCTCTGCACTGAAAACACCATCGGCCTGAGCTGACACTAACGTTATGTGTGTTGGGTTTTTTACAGAAACCGTGGGACATGTGGTGTGTAGTGTTTGTGGGTACTACTGAGTCGTGGGCACGTTCACTACATTTAATGTAACGTTACATTTGACATGAGTCGATTTTATAGTGCGAGCCCTGCACTGAGGCGGGCTGTTTTGAAATGAACACTGGGCTGTGGGCATTTTATTACACTCATAACACCATCGGCTGTGGCCGGAATACCAGAAAATACTACACTGCTTATATGAATTTATCTGGGTTACCTTGGAAACGGCATTTGTGTGCAGGCAAGCGTCCGCATCGGTCGAGCACCCTTCCTCTTTTAGCTCACACCAGCGAGCGAAGCGAAAGCTAGACCAATATGTTAATCCTCGTCCTGGCTTTTAATTTGTCACTCTCCCCTTTCCTTTTTTTTAGTTTACTCTGATAAAACCGTTGCCTTCTTCCTTGTAGCTGTTCGGCCTTGATGAAAACATACAGACGGCAATCAAACACGAGTTGAGCACTAACGTCAGGATCTGAGGAAGTTGTGGGAAGTGACGTATGCCATAAAGCGGTCGAATTTTGTAGTTCTTTTTGTGCTCGGGTTCCTACCCGAAACCCGAAGTTACAAAGTGCTAGTAAAAGCGATACAGACACCTTCAGGATACGGCAGACGCGTCATTCAACATATTGTAAGTCGATGTACCATCTCAATGGGTTCTGGTAATATATTATAAAGGTTGAAGAGTTCCACAGTGTGGCTTTAATTCTATAGTTTTTATTTATGCTACTACTTCCAATGTGTTTAATCGTTGTTTTATTGCTGATTATTGCAACAAATGACCTAATAAAAAAACATATACTGAGTGAGTGAGCAAACATTTTGGTGAGTTTATTGTCATTTATTTTAAAAATATTTATAAAAATACATATAAAAACATATAAAGGAGTTAATATTAAAGTATTGTAAGTATGTTGTTCTTTTCTTTTCTTTTTTACCATATAATGGTGTCAGTACTACAGACTACTAGTTTTTGGTGTCGTGATGTCCGTAATCTGGTGACTCACTGCATGGATCTGCGTCCGTCTGTGTGAATTGTTCTTTTATGTTTCTCATCAGTCATTAAAGAGAATGAAGAAAAACACCAACCTATTTGTTCATTTGTTGTATCTTCATCTTTTATTCTGCAGGGTTCTTCCTTAATCTCCATCTTTACAATAATATGTCTGTAGTTTCTCCTGGAGTAATTCCTCCTGCTTGCTTCTTCTTCTCCTGTGGGAAGATGGGAATATTCCCCAGCATTTAAACTCTTATGAACGACTGTGGGAGATTCACTGACTGAAGCTGCTGTTGTGTGTTTCTAAATTATTTCTGCATTTCCTCATTGTTATTTAACATTTTAGAGGACTAACGGGCTAGGGTCGGCGACTCTGCGCCCTCATAAGATTCCAACAGAATCATAGGGGGGATATGGGGATATCGCGAGCGGGCGGGGGCATTGTGATCGCTGAGCCTACAAGTAAGTTGTCCATCCATCCATCTTCTTCCGCTTCATCCGGGGCCGGGTCGCGGGGGCAGCAGTCTAAGCAGAGATGCCCAGACTTCCCTCTCCCTAGACACTTCCTCCAGCTCTTCTGGGGGGACACCGAGGCGTTCCCAGGCCAGCCGGGAGACATAGTCTTTCCAGCGTGTCCTAGGTCTTCCCCGGGGCCTCCGCCCAGTGGGACGTGCCCGGAACACCTCCCCAGGGAGGCGTCCAGGAGGCATCCGGAACAGATGCCCGAGCCACCTCAGCTGACCCCTCTCGATGTGGAGGAGCAGCGGCTCTACTCTGAGCTCCTCCCGAGTGACCGAGCTTCTCAGCCTACTCTAAGGGATCGCCCAGCCACCCTGCGGAGAAAGCTCATTTCGGCCGCCTGTATCCGGGATCTTGTCCTTTCGGTCATGTCCCAAAGCTCATGACCATAGGTGAGAGTAGGAACGTAGTTGACCGGTAAATCGAGAGCTTTGCCTTACGGCTCAGCTCCTTCTTCACCACAACAGACCGGTACATCGACCGCATTGCTGCAGAAGCTGCACCGATCCGTCTGTCAATCTCCCGTTCCATCCTTCCCTCACTCGTGAACAAAACCCCAAGATACTTAAACTCCTCCACTTGAGGAAGGATTTCTCCACCAACCTGAAGTGAGCAAGCCACCCTTTTCCGACTGAGGACCATGGCCTCGGATTTGGAGGTGCTGATTCTCATCCCAGCCGCTTCACACTCGGCTGCAAACCTCCCCAGTGCATGCTGAAGGTCAAGGTGTGAAGGGGCCAACACAACAACATCATCCGCAAAAAGCAGAGACGAAATCGTGCGGTCCCCAAATCTGACTTCCTCCGGCCCCTGGCTGCGCCTAGAAATAAAATTATAAACAGAACCGGCGACAAAGGGCAGCCCTGCCGGAGTCCAACATGCACTGGGAAGAAGTCTGACTTATTACCGGCAATGCGAACCAAGCTCCTGCTTCGGTCATACAGGGACCGGACAGCCCTTAGCAAAGGACCCCGGACCCCATATTCCCGGAGCACCCTCCACAGGCCGCCTCGGGGGACACAGTCGAATGCCCTCTCCAAATCCACAAAACATATGTGGACTGGTTGAGCAAACTCCCATGAACCCTCCAGCACCCTGTAGAGAGTATAGAGCTGGTCGAGTGTTCCACGGCCCGGACAAAAACCACACTGTTCCTCCTGAATCCGAGGTTCCACTATCGGCCGTATTCTCCTCTCCAGTACCCTGGCATAGACTTTCCCAGGGAGGCTGAGAAGTGTGATCCCCCTGTAGTTGGAACACACCCTCCGGTCCCCCTTCTTAAAAAGAGGAACCACCACCCCGGTCTGCCATCCCAGAGGCACTGTCCCCGACCGCCACGCGATGCTGCAGAGGCGTGTCAACCAAGACAGCCCCACAACATCCAGAGACTTGAGGTATTCAGGGCGGATCTCATCCACCCCCGGTGCCTTGCCACCGAGGAGTTTCTTGACTACCTCGGTGACCTCAGCTAGGGTGATGGACGAGTCCACCTCTGAGCCCTCAGCCTCTGTTTCCTCAATGGAAGACGTGGCGGCGGGATTGAGGAGATCCTCGAAGTATTCCTTCCACCGCCCGACGACATCCCCAGTTGTGGTCAACAACCGCCCACCCCTACTGTAAACAGCATTGGTGGGGGACTGTTTCCCCCTCCTGAGGCGCTGGACAGTTTGCCAGAATCTCTTCGAGGCCAACCGATAGTCCTTCTCCATGTCCTCACCGAACTCCTCCCAGGCCCGAGTTTTTGCCTCCACAACCACCCGGGCCGCAGTCCGCTTGGCCTGCCGGTACCTGTCAGCTGCCTCCGGAGTCCCACAAGCCAACCAGGCCTGATAGGACTCCTTCTTCAGCTTGACGGCATCCTTTACTTCCGGTGTCCACCACCGGGTTCGGGGATCGCCGCCTCGACAGGCACCGGAGACCTTACGGCCACAGCTACGAGCAGCCGCTTCAACAATGGAGGTGGAGAACATGGTCAAGTAACAAGAACATGAACAAGTAAGTTGTCATCGAAAAAAATGGATAAAGCAAAAAACCTGTTGTGGGCTAAATATAGAAAAAGAAAGAGGGAAAATGAGATGGCCTGTCAAGGGATGCGACAACAGCTAAATATAAGTATTAAAAATATATATTTAAATAGAAAAAAATATATAGGCTAACGTATGATTTAGGCTATTTACATAACATGGCCAAGGGAGCTGTTTTGCTGAATATTATTACGAAGCAGGCTAGCCTATTTAATCATCATAAATGTTTATTATCATAAACAAGTAGCCTGTAGGCCTATATTAAATTACTTACATTTTAGACACATCATTGACTGTTTTAGTTATTTTTCATCTATCAGTGCAGTGTTTTGTTACTGAATGATTACTATCATTCTGCGTTTTGAATGAATCGTTTGAACGAGTGACTCACTATTAAGACGGCCATTTGTCGACACCTTGCGGTTTAGTTTCATGTTTAAAAGGTTTTTTTTTCCTTGTATATTTAAACATTTATTTAAAACATCAATCTCATAACAACCTATTTATTGCAGTTGCAATTTTGCAGTGTATGAACTAAATTATTTAATTTGAAGCTTTATAAAGGTAAATAAATAACGCCCTGGAGTGAATTTAATAAATATGCAGATATAAGTGTGTAAAAGCTGATCACTGAGGAGAATATTCCTTAAATATAGCTTAATGAGAATACATACATTAAGCTATATTTATACCTAAACAATCATCCCGGAATAAAATACGTTTATTTTACATTTGATTATTCAATATCTGTACGTGGATACCGTGAGGTATACCTTAAAACTGCTTTTTATCTGTTGCATCTTTGTTCAATTTTTTTAAGGGGCCACTACTTTTAACTAAGTTTATTTGTTCTTTTTTTCTCTTTTGTTAAGTTTATTTGTTCTTTTTTTTATAACATTTGAACTTTATATTAAAGTCTTAGTTATAGTAGTTTTGGTGTGGTATTAAAAATGTCACTGCCACTGGTAGGCCTATTTAAAATTGTGTAGCTTATTTATTTGAATAAAATGTTAGATGAGTAAAAACAACAAAATCATTTTTATTATTTTTATGGGGAGGGGGATATGTATGAAGGTAGATTTGTGTCTTTATTATTCAATCAAAAAAAATGTTGCTTTAATCAAAAAAAATATTTTCAATTAAAAAAACCTTCACTTCAATGAAAAAAAAACTTTTCAATCAAAGAAAAAAAGTATTTGAATCCAAAAATATATTTGAGACTCAAAAAAATACATTTGAACACTGCTTTTCTTTGATTGAAAATGTTTTCTTTGATAGAAGTCCGGTTTTTTTTGTTTAAAGCAACCTTTTTAATTAAAGTAACATTGTTTTTTGATTGGACCATATAATGGGTAGGACATTTGTGTCTTTATCATTCAATCAAAAAGAAGTTGCTTCAAACAAACAAACAACAGAATCAATACAAAAGTCACTTCAATGAAAAGATAAACATTTTCAAATATAGAAAATCATTTTTGAATGCAAATAAAATATTTGAGACTCCAAAAATTGCATTTGAACACCTTTTGTTTTAATTGAAAATGTTCTCTTTGATTGAAGTAATCTTTTTTGTGTTTGGGCCATACATGGGTAGGACATTTGTGTCTTAATCATTCAATTCCAAAAAAGTTGTTTCAATCAAAAAAAAAATATTTTCAATCAAAGAAAAAACTTTTCAAAAGCAAAAAAAAAAATATTTACCTCGTGTATAAAAAAAAGTATTGAAGAGAATGTGTGTTTTCGTTGTTTTTGTTTTTTATTTGAAGTGAAAAAAATTTAGAATTTCAAATTGTTTTGATTGAATCCTTTTTTTTTTTTGAAGTGCAAAAAGTTTTGAAGTTCAAACTTTTTTTTGATTGAATCATTTTGACACAAACGTTCCGCAGTGGGCGGGTGGTTCTCTGTTGGTCAGACATGTTTGATTGACAAGTGTCTACACCAACGACATCTTTCTGACAAAGAAGTCATGTTCGCCACTCGCCAGCAGCTTTTTTAGAGGGGATAAAATCTTTGCCTGGCAGGGGGATCTGCTAATCGACCGGCCACGGATATATGTGCCTTATATGCACTGCATTATATAGCGCCTGCCACTCGAACTTACACAATATTTACAGTAAATGCAGCGCATATTCCCCGACAGAACGGTACGCACAATAGGTCAATATTCACCATTAACCAAACGCTTTTCACCTGCCTAGCCACAAGATTTCTCACTGTTTACACCTATCAGACACTCCTAATGGTAGGCCTACACGAGAGCACACATACAGTACAATACAGATCTTATTTACACATTTATCATCTGATCATATATTTTATTCGTTCTTTTTGCCCGTATTGGAGCGCGTATAATAACGTGCAATCCATCTCTTATTTACCTTTTGTCATCTTATATTATATTTTATTTGCTCTTTTTATGCGTATGGGAGTGCGCTCGCATGGCTCTATTAAGCGTCGCGCCGGCCACACCAGCCACACGATCTCTCTCTATTTACACCTAATGGTAGCTACACGAAAGCACACATAGTGCAATACAGATCTCATTTACCCATTTATCGTCTGATCTTATATTTTATTCGCTCTTTTTATGCGAACGGGTCGTGGCTCTAAGCATCGCCAGCCATACCAGCCACAAGATCTCTTATTACACCCATCAGACACTCCGATTGATGCACATGTGAAAACAGACAGTGCAATCCTGCTCTTAAGTATCTTTTTTGTCATCTTATTTTATATTTTATTTGCTCTTTTTGTCCATAATGGAGCGTGCGCGTCACCTAGCGTCGCGCCTGCCACAAGATCTCTCACTGTTTACATGAGACACTCAGATGAGAGCAAATAAAGTCCAATCCATCTCTTATTTACCTTTTTGTAATTTTTTCTTATATTTTATTTGCTCTTTTTGCCCGTATTGGAGCCATCTTCGCAGTAGTGAACGCGCCGAGAGAAATGCTCATTTCATATGGATTAAATATAATCTGAGAGTAGAATAATATTTATTTTCATTTTGAATTGTTTTGTTTAAAATTAGGCTAGACATTTCTACCTTTCTAGATGTAGCCTATTTATCATGTCTTTGAGAAACGTGCAAAGCAAAAAGTTCATGATTTTATTGCTATGCCTATGTTTGCTTTGCTTCTTATTTATTAAATCCTGGGAATTGGTTGATCAAACATTGATTAAAATCAAGATGCAATTTATTAAAAACGAAATTCACTTTAAAGAAAGGCTTTATTAAAAAAAACAAACTTAATGGAGTGGTCAAAATCATTCTCCTTCAGAATGTCAATCGGAGAATCACGCAACTATGAGAAATATTGCGAAATCTTGTGACTGGCGCACCACGAAACGTGCTCCATTATGGGACAAACGAGCTAATAAAGTATAAGATAAGATGACAAAAGGGTAACCTAAATAAGTGCAGGGTTGCGTTGTCTCTGTGTTTTCGTGCATCAATCGGAGTGTCTGGTAGCTATGAGAAAAGTGAGAGATCTTGTGGCTGGCCCGACGCTTAAGAGCCACGAGATGCGCTCCAATACGGGCAAAAGAGCGAATAAAATATAAGATAATATGTAAAAAAAAAGTAAATAAGAGATGGATTGCACTTTATATGCCCTCAGAGTGTCTGGTTCACGTAAACAGTGAGAGATCTTGTGGCAGGTCGGGAGGGGGAGGGGGACGGGTGGGACATGTCCCCATAGATATGTATGCATGTCCCCACCACTTTTTGCCAGGGTCGATTTTGTACCCACCACTTTTGAAACATCTCGCGGCGCCTACTCGAAAGAGAAAAAAAAATAATGAATGCGTCATTGTACCCAGCACTTTTGAAAATGCTCTTCCGAATACGTCTCTCCGTCCCCCAGCACATTTCAAACCAAACCAAACTGACGCCCGTACACAAGAGCAGGATAACACTGTCTGTGTGCTCTCGTGTATTAATCGGAGTTTCTGATAGTAAACAGTGAGAGATCGTGTGGCTGGTGTGGCTGGCGCGATGCTTAGAGCCACAAGCTCAAATGATAAATAGATAATATCCTGTAGGGGTAAAAACTTGCTGGCGAGTGGCGAACATGACTTCTTTGTCAGAAAGATGTCGTTGGTGTAGACACTTGTCAATCAAACATGTCTGACCAACAGAGAACCACCCGCCCACTGCGGAACGTTTGTGTCAAAATGATTCAATCAAAAAAAAGTTTGAACTTCAAAACTTTTTGCACTTCAAAAAAAAAAAAGGATTCAATCAAAACAATTTGAAATTCTAAATTTTTTTCACTTCAAATAAAAAACAAAAACAACGAAAACACACATTCTCTTCAATACTTTTTTTTATACACAAGGTAAATATATTTTTTTTTAATTTTGAAAAGTTTTTTCTTTGATTGAAAATATTTTTTTTTTGATTGAAACAACTTTTTTGGAATTGAATGATTAAGACACAAATGTCCTACCCATGTATGGCCCAAACACAAAAAAGATTACTTCAATCAAAGAGAACATTTTCAATTAAAACAAAAGGTGTTCAAATGCAATTTTTGGAGTCTCAAATATTTTATTTGCATTCAAAAATGATTTTCTATATTTGAAAATGTTTATCTTTTCATTGAAGTGACTTTTGTATTGATTCTGTTGTTTGTTTGTTTGAAGCAACTTCTTTTTTGATTGAATGATAAAGACACAAATGTCCTACCCATTATATGGTCCAATCAAAAAACAATGTTACTTTAATTAAAAAGGTTGCTTTAAACAAAAAAAACCGGACTTCTATCAAAGAAAACATTTTCAATCAAAGAAAAGCAGTGTTCAAATGTATTTTTTTGAGTCTCAAATATATTTTTGGATTCAAATACTTTTTTTCTTTGATTGAAAAGTTTTTTTTTCATTGAAGTGAAGGTTTTTTTAATTGAAAATATTTTTTTTGATTGAAGCAACATTTTTTTTGATTGAATAATAAAGACACAAATCTACCTTCATAGGATATGGGGGGCGCCAACTATGATCTTGCATACCCCTCAACAGATCTGCAGAGCGCCTGTGATCTTACCATCGTCTTCTCTTTCAAAGTAGTGACGAAACGCGCTCTGTAGCGCTGTGTGTTCACGTTCGGCTACGGTAGAAACATGACGTCACAATATGTCGACCTTCATAGAGGGGGTGCATGCGGTTATGGAGATATAAATGCCTCATTCTAAGGTAACAAAAACATTACGGTTTATTAAGTAAGTTTTTTAGACACCGCTAAAAAAAACATAGTTGTGGATATCATATTGCATTTCTGCAAATAGATACTCTACACATTTTGAATAAAATGAAAATAAAAGGACTCAATTCTCAGTCGATTCATTTCTGAGTGATTCACTAAATGAACTGACTCGTTTAGTCGTTTGGATTTAGATTTCTCCTAATAAATGATAAAATGATCTTACTCACAGTCTGAAAACAGCAGATTTAGAGCAGAATGAACGGCTGTGTTCCACTTCTCATGTTTATGTTCCCTTCCCTCGCTCACTTCTCTTCTTCTCCTACTCAGATGTGTGTCATTGCTTCGGTTGCTCGAGCGCCTCTACTGGCGGAGTCTTTAAACCAGTTAACCTTCATTAGATACAAAACAACCAATATAAAATCTATTATCTTGTTTGAGAGCATACAAACACTATTTATTTCCCAAAATATATTTGATTTGGGATAAAGTAAAAAAAATAATTAAAGAATTAATTTTAAAGTTAAATGGTACAAGTTGAATTAATAAAACGTGTTATATTAGATATGAAGATTTACCTGAACGACTCCAGTTGTGTCTGAGCAGCTCAATGCAAGTTGTATGGTTTAGATTTCTCCCAATAAAAATAAAATCACATTCTGATAAACACAACTGATAAATTAAAGTGAATTAAATCGGTTAAAGGTATACACGATGTAACTTTTGCAGCTTAATAATCAAAACTTATTTTAAGGAATAGTTCACTTAAAATTGAAAAGCAAACAGTTGATGGACCCCATTGACTTCCATACCATAGTCCATCAACTGTTTGATTATTGACATGCATGCTTCAAAATATCTTCTTTAGTGTTTAGCAGAACAAAGAAATTTACACAGGTTTGAAACAACTTTAGGGTGAGTAAATGATGATCACCAAGCTGGGCATTTAGGCATATTTCTGTGTGTTTTCAGACACAAACCCAAAGTTCACTTTTCTTCTCCATGTTCCACTTCGTCTCGAAACGCACAGAAAGCCGCTTGAACAGTATCACTCTTCCCCCTTTTAATGCACTTTTTTATTGTTGCGTATGTCCTACAGTTTAGTGACAGAAGACTGTATTTTACGACAATCACTGATCTATCTAGCTGGTTTGGATATTAAGATTGGGCTTTTAGGGAGGATTGAAAGTTCGGAAAGTGTTCAGTCAGGTTTAAGTTTGTGTAAGGGTTGGTAGACTATTTGTATGGAATTGTTTCTAAACGACTGTTCTGGAAAACCATTTACCCTTGGATAATCTCGAGTGATTGTAAGTGTGATGATCATCTGCTAAATGAGCAACAACGACCACAATTCACTCCTTCAGTCAGTGAAGCTCCCACAGCCGTTCATGAGAGTTTAAAGGTCCCCTGACATGGGTTTTTTTTTTTTATTATTATTTTATAATATTTCCTGGGTTGCCCTTATAATGTTAGTATGTTTTTTAGATCAAAAATAGTCATAATTTAGAAATAAAAGGCATTTTTCCTAGCCTGATTTTAGCCTCTGCTTAGAACAAGTCTCAAATCTCCTATTTCTCTAGGAAAAAATAAAATCACGCATTCGTGTGTTCGTACTTCCTGTTCCAAGCTCGTTTTCTCATCGTCGGGCCAAATTCTCTGGGCGGGCAAAGCAGAGAACGGGGAGTAACTTTTCCCCTATATGACGTCATATAGGGGGAGATTCCATCTGAGATGCAGATGGATGCAGAGAAGATAAAAATAGCCAAAGCTCGGTTTACACCGATTGAAAATTCTAGACACGAGGGGACCATGAAAATTAAAATTTGAAAATGAAAATTTCATGTCAGGGGACCTTTAAATGTTGGGGAATATTCCCATCTTCCCACAGGAGAAGAAGAAGCAAGCAGGAGGAATTACTCCAGGAGAAACTACAGACATACTATTATAAAGATGGAGATTAAGGAAGAACCCTGCAGAATAAAAGATGAAGATACAGAGGAACAAATAGGTTGGTGTTTTCCTTCATTCTCTATAATGACTGATGAGGAACATTAAGATGGAAACTCACATATAACAATAAAATCCCAAACTAGAAGACACCAGTAGACTCAGAAGTAAACTGGATTTTGCCCTGAAAAACTTTCTGATTTTGTGTCTAATTTGTCCGTCTTCAATTGAATTTTAATGTTGTTTTTAGACCCGATGAAAGTGAATGAGGACAAACAGCATTTCACCAACGAAGATGGAAACATCATTTCAAAGACTGAAGAGAATTTCACACAGAAACGAGCTGGAAAAACTGGAGTCAAAGGATCTTTCACCTGCTCTGAGTGTGGAAAGAGTTACAAACTGAAAAAAAACCTAAATCAGCACATGAGGATTCACACTGGAGAAAAACCATTCACATGCACTCAGTGTGGAAAGAGTTTCACATCCCAAGAATATCTCAAAAATCATCTGCGCTCTCACTCTGGAGTGAGATCATTCAGCTGTGATCAGTGTGATAAAACATTTGTTTATGAATCAAGCCTAAGAATACACATTAAAACTCATGCTGATGTAAAGCCTCATTTTTGTTCTTTTTGTGGAAAGAGTTTTTCACGACTGCAAATTTTGAAACAGCATGAGACGATTCATACTGGTGTGAGACCTTATCTGTGCTCTGACTGTGGAAAGAGCTTCATTACATTGACTGACTTAAAAAGGCACCAGAGAGTTCATACTGGGGAGAAACCGTACAAGTGTTCACACTGTGGAAAGAGTTTCTCTCGGTTAGGAAGCCTGAAAGATCATGAGCGAGTTCACACTGGAGAGAAACCGTACAAGTGTTCACACTGTGGAAAAAGTTTCGCTTATTTGTCATCGTGTGCAGATCATGAGAGAGTTCATACTGGAGAGAAACCCTACAAGTGTTCTTCTTGTGGAAAGAGTTTCACCCAACTATCTAATCTAAAGACTCATGAGAACAAGCATTAAGATGAATATCTCTAAATTATCATTTTCAACAAGCACAAATAGATGTGAATTATTGTATTGCTTTTCTTCTCCCTCTTTTTTTTTTAAGCAGATTCTGTGTCTCATCATCAGGATAAATCAGTGTTTCTGTATAAGTGAACATTTACAATCCAACTCTAGAAGACAGCATTTTAAGGTTTCATGAATGAAGAATCGGCTCTAAATCTCCATTTGCCAACTTCTTTTCTTCTTTTGGTGTCACTTTGACAGCGAATAACTTTACATCTGAGGCGTCCAAACTAAGACTCCATTTGTCTTGATTCAGATTCCTCTCGGCACAGCTACTAGAAGACGTACAACCTTCAGACAGTTTGGTCACGTTACATCTCCGTCATCAAGCTCAGTGTGAGCCTGTGCAGTCGCTCAGCCATCAGGAGTGCTTCTTCAGGGCTTCACTTTTCTCTGTTGAATCTATGGTGTCACTGTGTCCATTTCTTTTACAGTCTATGCTTCTGAAAAGGAAAATAAGGGACACTCAAAACATTTGTAATTCACCACACAGCAAATGTCATTTCATTGTCTGTATGTGTATAAAAGATCTATAAATGGTTCTCAGACATAAACACATTTGGGTCATTTGTGTCAAAATTGACTGTAATTCATATTAAAGA
This sequence comes from Pimephales promelas, assembly GCF_016745375.1. The sequence continues at coordinate 648,355 of NW_024121180.1, read as the reverse complement.
CGTCTTAATATTCTTTTAGATTACTTTTTCTTTTGGTTTCTTAAAGAATCTTAAAAAATAGTCTCGATAAGTCGATCCCCGAACGCCGTTCATTCGCTGAACTTCATACAGTTCAGATCACTCAGCACGACGTTCGTGGTTTGACTTATCGAGACTATTTTTTAAGATGGCTCCTGTCTGTATACAAGAAGTGAACTGTCTTTATAAAGTATCTTCTTATTAAACGGTCTGTACACTTACAAAGTTGTCAATGCTTCGTTTTGCATGTATGGACCCTCATTATGTTACTGCGTAAGTGTGGGGATATTTTGAGCCTTGTTAGTGGTATAAACTAGCGATTTCATTTTACTTAGTCAATGCCCCCATTACTAGCATTATATGCTAAACAGTTTTTAGATATAAAACTCTATACATTCGATTATCGTGAAAACAAATCTCAGAGAACGGTTGACTATGTACCGATGTTTTATTAGACCAAAGGTTCATTGTTCGCCGGAGTTCTCCTTTAATAGGATTAATTTCCAGAGATACAGTGATCTCAATGTGGCTCTATGAGTAAACTGGTACACATTTTCAATGTCTGCACATTTTCTGAATAACAAATAATGATGAAAGTAGAATTATATCTCTTTATTTTCTATCAACACAATTGAAAATTATTGTCCGAGTGCCATAAATTCAAAAGTTTGTGTGCCTGTAACTTTAAATGTATACTTTTTCTTAAAGGGGCCATATAATGGTACATGCAAGTTGATTGTACTGAAATGTGTGTTGCCAGTGCCTGTACACAACTATCATATTATGATAAAAATCCATCCAGTGATCTGCCTCAAATTGAGACGTTTGATTTTGTGATGCCACGGTCGGACGCCCCTCCTATGACTGTTGATTGACAGTGTTTCAACACATCCCCGCCCTGAGCGAGCAGTCATCATAGTCCGCCATTGTTGATACACTGGAGCAGAATGGTGTCTAAGCGATTGTGGTGTTCTGTTCTTAGGAGTAATAACAAACACAGTCATTTTGATGTTCCTAAATCCGAACCTCTGAATATTCCCCACGAGCAACGTAAATGTGTTCATGTCTGCGCAAATCATTTCTCTGCTGACTGCTTTATAAACAAGGATCAGTATAAAGCTGGTTTTGCCAAGAAGCTGCTCCTGAAAAAAAGAATCGGTACCAACTATTCACGTCCCTGCTGCAGCTCCAGAAGAAGTGAGTGTAACGTTTTAACAACATTTATATTAATCTTTCACACTCACAACTATTCAGTGTTTTCAACCACATAAGGTTTATTTTCGAGATAAATCTCACAATTCGAACTGCAGTGCGTACTAACATGGCGCCCATTGTTTGTTGTAGATCAAACATGAATCATGATCATTTTAAGGTTTCTTAAATGACAAAACACATTCACTTACATATACTGTATTTAAGAATTTACTGACTGACATGTAACACAACCAATCACTGTTTGTTTTGTTCTGCGTCATGTTTAGTGTGAAAATGTAAAGTTGATGTCCATACAATAACAGACCGGTGTACATCCAATAAATTATTAATTCAAGAAGGTTGTGCAAGTTTGCTGCAAGAAAAGAGCTGCGAACTTCGCGAATTTTTGAAATCCAGCCTTCAGTTGATCCCGATAAGAGCTCATGTCACAGTTGTAAATGACAGCATTCATCCACAATGGGTTTCGCGTCACACATTTAAGGTGATGCGTTCGTAGCCCTCAATCGGGTCATGGTGTCTATACGACCCTAATCGACTTTTAATTAATTAAAAAAAAAGGTTCCCTTCATCTCAGTGGAATAAGATTTTGGGACTTTTTATACATTATCTAACTATAAACACACAAAAAAAACTGGGCTTGATCCGGATGTTCTGAAGGTATGTAAAAAAATGTTTACACTTCTGGTCTTCGGGGTCAATATGACCCCACATTGAAATGAATGGGAAATGTGAAAAAACTAAATATATTTTCACGTCAAAAAAAAAATCTGGCATAAATCTGAAAATTTTTACACAGAAATGAAGGCCTAGTACTAAAGCATAAATGCAATGTATCATAAAATTGCATATGCAAGCTAATGGTGTAGTTGAGGAATTGTGTGGTATATGGGTGGTATACAAATGTACTTTATATTTCCAAAAACACAGCATTAATGAATAGATGAGAAGTAAACATAACAATTATATTATTTGTATGATTAAAAATGTATATTTTTTTGTACAATTACTCAATCAATTGTTGGGGTCGTATAGACCCCGAAGCCCAGAAGTGTAAACAGGAAACCAAGACCATTTGAAGGTTAAAGGGATACTTCAGGATTTAAGATTTGTACTTGTAGAAAACCTGTAGTATTTCCAAATTACCATGCTTTCCAACTTCATATCCCCCTGAGACGAGAGATTGATGTATTTTTTGTCTGGAAAAAATCCTCCGATGATACAAAATTCGTAATTTTTTTGGCCAGAGGCTAAAGACTACAGTCAGTAGTAAGGACTGTCCACTTAATTTAACGCCAAATAGAAGAAAAAGATTTTACATGGACATAAGAGTCCGTTTAATTTACTTGAACTATAATCTACCGTTATCAATTTATTGACCAGATCATAAAACAATAGTTCAAAATCCAATTCATAGAAAAAAAAAAATCATTGGTCAACCAAATTAAACAACAATAACTGACAAATCGAGGAATTGTAAAAACCTGGCAACGAAAACTACACACACAATGATCATGTGAGAAGTCTACCTACAGACTCATCAAACCTTTCACCAATTTTAAATTCAATATGCTTACCAAATGGTGGTGTTTGTCTTCATGATCAGATTTTGGTCCCCTATTAAGGGGATCACAACTTGTAATTGAATAGGTTCTTGATATCTGTGGAAGAGAATACTTATTTGCAAATGGGAAATAGTAATTGGTGGTAGTTTTAATGGAGGATGGGGGATGGGCACATCTTTCAAGAGTCACACAATATTTCTCATATTTGTCATGACCGGCTCAAAGCCGTGGCAAATGAGATGGAGGACACAGTGATTGGGTTGCAAAAAATAAACATTTATTAACATAAATGTAAAAACATATAAAATCAAGAAAACATGGTCATCTGTAATGTCTGTCAGGTGCATGGATGTAAATGTATAAGCCAGAGAAAACAAAAATCTAAATCAAATAACAAAAGCCCAACCCAAACACAAAGTAACCCGGTGAAAGACCTCCCTCTATACTAGCCAGACTTACTTTTATAAAGGGATGAACAGGTGGACATTGTTCCCTTGATGAGTCTCCTAGCCGCACCCACTAGCCCGTCATAGCAAGATGAGTAGAGGGACTCATAGAGATCAGTCCACGCCGCTCCGATACATCTCGAACAAGCCTTCCATCAACAATGGCGGTCAATGCGTTATTATTTATGCTCATCTATCTTAATAAGAGACAGAATCCAAACTGGAGCTGACGTACTCTACTTCAAGATGGCATCCCGAGATAAAACAGAAAATCAAATGGAAAATTCTTTGCTTTGAGCAATGGGCAACTTTGGGCAACCCTTTTTCTCGTGATGCCGTAGATGAGATAATTGGGTGAAACTCTTCTCACATGAAGAGCAATGATACGGCTTCTCTCCCGTGTGAAGTCTCTCATGAGCTTTCATGACTCCTGACCGAGCGAAACTCTTTCCACAGTGTGAACACTTGTACGGTTTCTCTCCAGTGTGAACTCTCTGGTGTCTTTTAAACTGTGTGATTCCACCAAAGCTATGCCCGCAGTCAGAGCACAAATAAGGTTTCTCACCAGTATGCACAATCTCATGCACTTTTAAATACTTCAGTAGTGCAAAACTCTTTCCACATATAGAACAAAAATGTGGCTTCACACCAGCATGAAGTTGAAGGTGTGTTTTCAAGCGTGATTTCACTGCAAATGTTTTATCACAGTGATAACAGCTGAACGGTCCTTGAACTTCAGAGTGAGAGAGCAGATGATCATAGAGAGGCCCTTTCTGAGTGAAACTCTTTCCCCACTGAGTACATGACAACAGATTTTCTCCAGTGTGAATCTTCATGTGTGTGTTCAGGTCTGATTTATGTATGAAACTCTTTCCACAATCAGAACAGGTTAAAGTTCCTTTGTCTCCAGATTTTCCAGCTTGTTTCTGTGTGAAATTCTCTTCAGTCTTTGAAACGACAGCATTTCTATCTTCAATTTTGAAATGAGATTCTTGAAACAGATATCGTTTCTCTTCATTCTTATCTGTCATTTCTTCGTCTTCATTTTTGAAATGATGCGATTCTTGAAATAGATTTTGTTTGTCTTCATTCTTATCCGTCATTTCTTTGTCTTCATTTTTGAAATGAGATTCTTGAAACAGATATTGTTTATCTTCGTTCTTATCTGTCATTTCTTCGTCTTCATTTTTGAAATGAGATTCTTGAAACAGATTTTGTTTATCTTCACTTTTATCCGTCATTTCTTCGTCTTCATTTTTGAAATGATGCGATTCTTGAAATAGATTTTGTTTATCTTCACTTTTATCCGTCATTTTCTCATCTTCAATTTTGAAATGGGAAACCTGAAACAGATGTTGTTTATCTTCGTTTTTATATTTCAGTTCTCCATCTTCGTTTGTGAAATGATGCTGTTTGTCTTCATTCCCTTCCGGCGGGTCTAAAATATGTCCAAAATAAAAAAGGACAAAGAAACAAAGGTCATTCTTAATTTAGCACAAATCCAGTTTACTACACAGTCTAATATTTCATTTTAGATGCATTGTTATCCTCCTGAGAACCAGAAACTTTTGTTAGTGTGGGGCTATTTTGAGCCTTGTTAGTGGTAATAACAAGCAATTTTTATTTGTCATTACTCTATGCCCCATATACTAGCGTTATAGGCTAAACTGTTTTTAGAGATAAAACTATTTACATTCGGCAATCATGAAAACAAATCTCAGATAACGGTTGACTAGGTAGCAATGTGTAAATAGACCAAAGGTTCATTTTGCGCCAGAGTTCTCCTTTAAATAGTTGTACGGGAAACACACCCCAGAGCGCCATCAGCGGAGCTCGTTGATAGATTAACTTTTGCCGTATCTGGTCGGCAAAACTACAAACACATTTTCATTTTTTTTAATGAAAGACTTAAGTGCCTTTGTTCTTTTCTCAAAGAAAAGCTTTACTCCAAGTCCTCCAGAGGCACGACTAAAGCCGATTCGAAAGGCCTGACTAGAGTTTGTTTTTTCCAGCTCGAAAGCCAATGGTTGCTAGACCACCCTGGCTGAAAAAAACATTTGTATAATTTTTGTATAACTTTTCACACTGTTTTTGTTACTTTTTTATTTTAGGAAATGTAGAGGTTGATAAAAAGATTTTGTTTGTTATTTTGGCCTAGTCTATATCTAATGGGTTCTTGTGGCAACATGTAATGAAAAAAGAAGTGTAATAATGGGAGTAAAAACTTGCCAATATTTTCATAATAATATAGAAAAACACCAACCTATTTGTTCCTCTGTATCTTCATCTTTTATTCTGCAGGGTTCTTCCTTAATCTCCATCTTTACAATAATATGTCCGTAGTTTCTCCTGGAGTAATTCCTCCTGCTTGCTTGTTCTTCTCCTGTGGGAAGATGGGAATATTCCCCAGCATTTAAACTCTCATGAACGGCTGTGGGAGCTTCACTGACTGAAGGAGTGAATTGTGGTCGTTGTTGCTCATTTAGCAGATGATCATCACACTCGCAATCACTCGAGATTATCCACGGTTTAAGTGTTTTGCTCCAGTAGTCGTTTAGAAACAATTCCTCGAATTGATTTTATTTTTTGAGAGAGCAGGAGACAGGAAATAACTAAATGAATGTCTTTAAAAGAAAAACATATTAGGACAAAAATATGAAACAATAAAAAAACTACTAATAAAAATGTACACACCCACGCATTCAAGCTTCGTAGCTGTTTATTTTAAAATACGTTTTTTTCCCCATTATAGTTTAATCTCGGAAGCTACACCAGTTATTTTGCCAAGAGATCTCTTATATATATTTTATGTGTCAGACATAGGCCTACGCAAGAAACAGGCATAAAAGACTAGAGGTGGTCTTTATTCCATATTCGATTATGTTCCCCTTCTCTGTTTATTTCGAATTTTTAAAGAGAAAATGAAGGAAAAAACCAACCTATTTGTTCCTCTGTATCTTCATCTTTTATTCTGCAGGGTTCTTTCTTAATCTCCATCTTTACAATAGTATGTCTGTAGTTTCTCCTGGAGTAATTCCTCCTGCTTGCTTCTTCTTCTCCTGTGGGAAGATGGGAATATTCCCCAGCATTTAAACACTCATGAACGGCCGTGGGAGCTTCACTGAATTGTGGTCGTTGTTGCTCATTTAGCAGATGATCATCACAATCACTCGAGATTATCCAAGGGTAAATGGTTTTCCAGAACAGTCGTTTAGAAACAATTCCATCAATTAAAAAAATACAAGCAAATTGTAAAACAAACCATATATAATACCAATAACACCAACCCTTACACAAACTTGGTTAAATCTGACTGAACACCTTCCGAACTTTCGATCCTCCCTAAAAGCCCAATCTTAATGTCCAAACCAGCTAGATAGATCAGTGATTGTCATAAAATACAGTCTTCTGTCACTAAACTGCAGGACATACGCAGCAATAATAAGAGTTATTAAAACTGCATTAAAAGGGGGAAGAGTGATACTGTTCAAGCGGCTTTCTGTGCGTTTCGAGACGAAGTGGAACATGGTGAAGAAAAGTGAACTTTGGGTTTGTGTCTAAAAACACACAGAAATATGCCTAAATGCCCAGCTTGGTGATCATCATTTACTCACCCTCAAGTTGTTTCAAATTCTTTTGTTCTGCTAAACACTAAATAAAATATTTTGAAGCATGTCCAAAAATGTACTAGACTAGTTTATAGTTATTTTTCCATATGTTGCTGCGAGCTATCTCTATTACAGCCCATTTCCAACCACAGACAACAATTATTTGTTTGTACAGTTATTTGTTATACAGAAATGTGGTTTTTCCCATCTTCATGAACATGCGACGCCTCCTCGATGTTTTGTCAACCACTTTTTTTATTTTTTTTTTATTAACAACAAAATGAGTACAAACATTTGTATTAACATACAACATATATAACAAAGTTTTTCTTACTAGGGGGGTATTGTAAACTTATATAAAGGTATTATAGCACTTGCATATTTTCAATGTTTTAATTGCTTTTTGCTTCATAGAAAATCGGAGTGAATCAATATAAAGCTCAATTTCTTTCCTAAATAAAGTAAAATAAGTTTTTTTTACAGGAGAATTTGCATTTATGAACATACAATTTTGCCATTGAAAGAATGAAATTAATTAAATAAATCTGATTGTGCTTAATTCTACTGTTCTCCCAAATACCAAATAAAATATGTTTCCACAACAACATAAATTGGTCATCAATGTTTCTTGTGATAAAATCACAGACATTTTGCCAAAATGGTCTTACAAATGGGCAATGCCAAAATAAATGAACCACAGTTTCAGGGCAACTGTCACAAAAGGCACAATTAACATCAATATCACTTTTAAATTTTATAAAGTACTGTTTTACAGGATATATTCTATGTATCAATTTATATGTTACCTCCTTAAACCTTTGTTTGTAATTAAATATTGATTAGGTATAAGCCAAACCTTTTTCCACACAATAACTTCTGTAAAACCATTCCAGTATGAGTAAATATAAGGCAAAGAGACATCATTTCTTTGAAATAACTCTCTTATAGTTCTATTCTTTGCGTTAAGGGAAACGCATAAGGTGGGGACAATTGTTGAGTATTAATTCTATTTTGATATTTAAACAGCATACAGATTTCAGGAGAAATTGCTGCAAACACTTTTACATATCCCCCTGGTGTTACAGGAATCTTATAATGCGCCAAAAATAATAGAATTTTTACTCATTGTAAGTAGAGCCAGACCGATATATATCGGCAGGCCGATATTATCAGCCGATATTAGGCATTTTCCAAACTATCGGTATCGGCAGTTATAATGGCCGATAAATGATCACGGTACCAAGTCCCGGTGGTACCGAGTACCCGGTCAAACCCGGTTCTGGATGCGCATGCATGCACGAAAAACGTGAAGTTGCATCCTCTTCATGAAAGCGCTGAGATATGGCAACCGGCGGCGCTGCTGATGTTGTGTCTGTGTATATCAAACTGTAAAACGACTATTTAAATATGAACCCTCTATGTTGTGCTTGTCTCTGTGTGAATGAACGGCAGAAATAATAAAGAAACAAAGAAATTTACAGAAATAATTATATTAGGCTAAATTTAATTTAATTTAATCTAAATTTACAATCATGAATAATAAAGTACTTGAATTTAATTTAAAAAATTTTTTCCAAATAGTTAAATAAATTGGAAAAATACTTCAAACTGAGTTTGCTGTGGTACCAAAATTGGTACAGAGAACCGTAACATTTTAATGGTATCGCTACAGACTACTGGAATTTTGGTACAGTGACATCCCTAACTCCAAGTCCTCCAGAGTCGCGGCCAAAGCCGATTCGAAAGGCCTGACTAGAGTTTGTTTTGTTTCAGCTCGAAAGCCAACGGAGAGTTGCTAGACCACCCTGGCTGAAAATAAAACTTGCTGCCACTAGTGTGTGTCTACACTTCTAGGCTAGGATGTAGAAGGTTTAATGCCATTTTATTTTGTATAACTTTTCACACTGTTTTTGTTACTTTTTTATTTTAGGAAATGCAGAGGTTGATAAAAAGATTTTCTTTGTTATTTTGGCCTAGTCTATATCTAATGGGTTCTTGTGGCAACATGTAATGAAAAAAGAAGTGTAATAATGGGAGTAAAAACTTGCCAATATTTTCATAATAATATAGAAAAACACCAACCTATTTGTTCCTCTGTATCTTCATCTTTTATTCTGCAGGGTTCTTCCTTAATCTCCATCTTTACAATAGTATGTCCGTAGTTTCTCCTGGAGTAATTCCTCCTGCTTGCTTCTTCTTCTGGGAAGATGGGAATATTCCCCAGCATTTAAACTCTCATGAACGGCTGTGGGAGCGTATGACACGCCAATTCGTATTTCCATTTTTGGCGTTATATCAAGACGCATAATCGCCTTTCAGCATTTTTATGAACGCCGTTGACTTAACGTTATATAAATATGTGACTTACCTCAACCCCGTCCCTAAACCTAACCGTCACTGGGGTTAATGGCATTTATGACTGTTCCCTTACCATCCTAGGTAAAAAAAAAGATATGACTTACCTCAACCCCATCCCTAAACTTAACCGTCACTGGGGTAATGGCATTTATGACTGGAGATTTGACTGCGTGTACAGACACGCGGAATGACGCGGACGTTAATGGCGTAGACGCATACACGTGGATACACGCGGATAGCTCAAAATGCGTAGAGATAACACGCCACCTGACTCGAAAGTGGCGTATATGTTTACGCAAAAGTCATGATGTCATGTTGGACTGAAGGAGTGAATTGTGGTCGTTGTTGCTCATTTAGCAGATGATCATCACACTTACAATCCCTCGAGATTATCCAGGTGTAAAAAGTCCAGCTTTAAGTGTTTTGATCAAACAATCGTTTAGAAACAATTGAATTCCTCAGGCTAATTTTATGTTGCTGATATGTTGTTAGATATGATTTACATGCATTAAAGACTGTTTACCAGGTTGCATTACATAAAATGAAAACACAACTCTAATAATCTTCACAAACTGGAATTTGAAAAACCAGTCAGTAACGAGTTTACATTTCACGAGAGTAATGAATATCAGTCGGTTCATTTCGATTCATTTCACTAAATGAATTCAGTGATTCACTAAATGAACTGATTCATTTAGTTGTTGGGATTTAGTTTAATAAATCATAAATGTACTCACAGTCTGAAAACAGCAGATTTAGAGCAGAATGAACGGCTGTGTTCCACTTCTTCTGTTTATGTGACCTTCCCTCGCTCACTTCTCTTCTTCTTCTAGACTCGGATGCGTGTCATTCTTCCTCTTTTTTCGTTTTATGGCAGATTGCAACCATGACTTTAAAGGTGCATACCGCCACCAACTGTATCAGAGTATGTAATACGGGCTATTCGTTGGGACTACTTTGTATTATGAAAAAAATATATCCTCTTATATATTCCCATGTTTTTCAAAAATTGTACAACTGCTTTCTGTGTATCCTTTACCCCATCTCCTGTGCCTAATATAAACCTTTAAGGTTCCACTTTCTTCCTGCCTTACTTATCTTTTGTTTTATCTTTATCCTCTCATCTCTATATTTCTTTAAATGCATTAATACATGTTCTACATCTTCCTTGGATCTACATTCCAAACATTTATCTGATAGACTTTTGCCCATTAAAAACAATGTTCTCTTACGAGAGGTTCTCTCGTATTGCGTGAGCTAGCTTACGCTACGGGAAAGATTCATCTTTGCTGAGAAGTTGAAGCCAAAAAATTATTCCATAATTTGTAATCATTGTCAACGCAGTATCTCTGAGGCAGACCATGAGCGGGGCTAGCTAGCAGCTCATTGGTTCGCTCAGAGAGAATGCACAAGCCTATAGGAGAGCGGCGCTGAGCCCGCAGCCAATGAGCGGTAGGCGCTCGCTCATTGCGTCAGAGCCCGCCGAAAGGGGCGTGGCTATAGTGTATAAAATCGGCTCTCCCAGGGCTGGACGTTGATTCTTTCATTCTTCAGCGAGCTACACGCATCTGCTGTCCTGGGAAGAAGCCGCCGTCGTCGAGAAGGCCCCTTCTAGCGAGCTCTGGAGACTGAGGAAGCTGGCCGTCTGCCACCTTCAGCCGTCCTGCAAGCTAGCGCCGTCCGACGCCATATCCTTTCCATATTTCATTCACAAAAGAGCTCAAGCGTCTTTTTCAAGATGCCTCGAAATTCCTGCGGCTCCTCCCGCTCTCCACTCGAGGACGGAGATCGCCACCCCATCTGCGCTCTCTGCCTCGGATTGGAGCACGCAGAGCTCGCCCTCGCCAACAGAGGATGCGACCACTGCGAGGACCTGCCCTTGTCTTCCCTGCGGGCACGACTTCAGGCTGTCAAGACTGCTCCCGCGCCGCCTCTCACTTCGCCGCGGAAGAAGAAACGCCGCTCCCAGAGGCCGCCGGAGCCCCCTGCGGATCTATGCGGGCCGCCGTTGCCGCCCACCGACCGCTCTCCCTCTCCGCCCCAGCAGGACATGCAGTTGCCGCCGAGTGGCCGCTCTGTCGCCTCCGACGACACCGCGGAAGAGAAGGACTCTTGTTCGCTGCACGCTTCTAACAGCGAGGACTGGTCGTCAATTGGTTCTTCGACGAGAGAGTCTCCGGGGACCCGCGCCGGCATTGAGGAGGAACTATTGCGTCTCCTCTCACAGGCCGTCGATCGCCTGGGGCTCGAGTGGTCGCCTCCCCCCGTACAACCACTGAATCGCATGGATGGAAAATTCCTGCACCGGCGCCCTGCCCCCGCCTGCAGCCGGGCTGCACCATTCCTGCCAGAGCTTCACAATGAGCTCACTAAGTCCTGGAATGCCCCCTTTCGGCGCGAAACCGCTCCGACGTGTCCGCCTCGCTGCGCTCGGTGGACGGAGCTGCCGAGAGGGGATATACAGCCATGCCGCCCGTCGAGGACCTGGTCGCCGCTCACCTTTGCCCGCCCCCTGCTAGATGGCGGTCTTCCCCTACGCTTCCTTCGAAAGCGTGCAGAGCGACCTCCACGTTTCACGCTCACGCTTACGCCGCCGCCGGACAGGCCGCTTCAGAGCTGCACTCCATGTCTGTCCTCCAAGTGCTACAGAGCGACATCTTGTGCGAGATGGCGAAGAGCGCTAGGAACCCGCCCATCCTCTCGGATTTGATGAGCGCGACGGACCTCTCCCTTCGCGCCACTAAAGCCACCGCACAAGCCCTGGGGAGATGTATGGCCGCCCTCTGTGTCGCTGAAAGACACTTGTGGCTCACTCTTGCCGACATGGGAGACTCAGAACGTGCCGTGTTCCTCAACGCGCCTATCTCCCCGACCGGCCTCTTCGGATCTGCCGTCACGAGCATCGTCGACCGCTTCTCCGAGGTGCAGAAAGCCACCCAGTCCATGAACTTGTTCCTGCCCCGCCGCGCCAGCACTTCTGCAGGCCGTTCTCGCGAGCCTCCTGCCAGAACCCCGCAACAGCGTCTGCCTCAGCAGGCTCATCAACCCCAGCGTAGACAGGGCGGCCGCCCTCGCTTTCGCTCTGACAGCCGCCGCAGACAGCCTCCTCCCCGGGGGCCTCGACCCAAGATCACGCTGAAGCCTGATCAGCAAAAGTCTGCCTAGCACAGCTGAGAAAAAGACGGCCCTCTCCTGCTGCGGCCGGACCGCCGTCAAAGTTTCGTCCTCTGCTAGTCCCCGACGCCTCGCCGATTACAGTAGTGTTCACCGCCACAAAAAAGCCGGTTTCCCTGCCCGCTTGCGAGCGACAAAAAGCCGTTTTTACGGCTACCCAGAGAGTTCACAAAAAGAGCATAAAAGCCTCAAGTGTAAAAAATGTGCCCACAAGCATGTGTTCACTCATACACACAAGCACCATATGCCCCGTGTCTCCCACAGAGCCCATTCTCACAGAGCGTAGCAGAAAACAAAAACACACCCACGAGCCCATGCGCGTGTCCCCCCTCTGCTCGCTCTGTCTCACGGCCCAAAAACTCCTCTCTGAGTGTAAGTCCCGTTGCCACACACACTCCAAGTGTGCCCACACACAGTGTCCAGCCCGCTATGTGCAGCAATCAGGGCGAGATTGCCATTCAACCGCTAGCTGCATGCTGCGAAGCGTGGGAAGCCATCCCCGGCATCTCCCCGTGGGTTCTAAGCATTATAAAGAATGGCTATCTATTACAGTTTCGTCACCGCCCGCCCCGTTCGGCTTGAATCCGCTGTCAGCCCAGCAGCGATGAGCACGCTCCGCTCAGAAATAGCGAGGCTGCTGCAGAAGGGCGCAATAGAGAGAGTTCCGCCATCTATGATCGAGTCAGGGTTTTACGGCCGTTATTTCCTTGTTTCCAAGAAAGACGGCGGCCTCAGGCCGATCTTAGATCTCAGGGTTTTGAACAAAGCGCTCATGAGGAGACAGTCAGAAATCTCCTCGCGCACGTGCGCCAGGGGGACTGTTTCATCTCTCTAGACCTGAAAGACACCTATTTTCAGATCCAGATAAATCCTCGTCACAGGCCATTCTTACGTTTCGCCTTCGAGGGTCAAGTTTACCAATATGCCGTTCTCCCGTTCGGGCTATCCTTAGCACCCCGTACTTTCACGAAGTGCATGGATACAAGGCTCGCCCCCCTGCGGAGTCAGGGGCTGCGCATTTTAAACTATCTGGACGACTGGCTGATTCTAGCACAATCCCAGACGGAGCTTCTGTCGCACCGCGCAGTTCTCCTCAACCATCTGAAAGCGCTGGGACTCTCTGTCAACTGAACAAAGAGCTCTCTCCAGCCCAGTCAAACTATTTCATTCCTAGGAATAGATTTGAACTCTATCACAATGAAGGCTCGCTTATCCACACAGCACGCGCGCCGTGTTCAGCGTCTAGCCGCCTCTTTTCGGATGGGTACACACCCCTGAAATCTTTTCAGAGGATGCTGGGTTATATGGCCTCAGCCTCCACGGTGCTACAGCTGGGTCTCCTGCACATGCGCCCCTTCAACTCTGGTTAAAGAGCCGCTTATCCCACCGCGAGTGGACTACGGGCCGCCAGCTTATCAAGGTTACACAGACATGTATCACTGCACTGCAACCATGGTCAGTAACCGATTGGTTTCAGAGGGGCATAACCATGGGAAACTTTTCTCGCCGAAAAGTCATCTCGACAGATGCATCCAACACGGGCTGGGGTGCGGCCTGCGAGGGCTCACCGGCCGCCGGCCAGTGGTCGAGCCAGGAGAGTTCCCTACAAATAAACTGTCTGGAAATGCTCGCGGTCGAGAAAGCGCTGCTGTTTTTCCTCCCGCGCATACACGGTCACCACATCCTGATTCGCTCGGACAATATGGCCGTGGTTTCCTACATCAACCGTCAGGGCGGGGTCAGATCCAAGAATCTCTTCCATCTGACGCGCCGCATCCTATTGTGGTTCCAGAGTCACCTGCTCTCGCTCAGAACGACGCACGTACCGGGCCATCTGAACGACGGTCCAGACATACTGTCCAGGAACCTTGTCTCCCCCGGAGAGTGGTCCCTGCACACTCAAACAGTTCTAACATTGTGGCGCCTATTCGGCAGAACAGAGATAGATCTTTTCGCGTCAGAAGAGAACGCTCACTGCCCGATATTCTTTTCAAAGAGCGAGGACGCGTTAGCCCAAGATTGGCCCCGCCGCCCGCTCTATGCTTTTCCCCCGATCTCTCTGCTAGCGCAGGTCATTCAGAGAATCAGGGACACACGCCACCCGGTGCTACTCATAGCCCCGCGCTGGGAGAATCTGATTTGGTTCCCGGAGCTCACGCAGCTGGCGCAGACAGCCCCGTGGCCCATTCCAATCAGACCAGATCTCCTCACTCAAGCTCGCGGCACGATCTGGCATCCCCATCCACAGCGCTGGGCGCTTCATGCATGGGTACACCAACGACTACTCGTCGATTTGCCAGAAGGAGTTCTGAACACGATCAAACATGCCAGAGCGGAGTCTACTAGAAAGCTCTATGCTGCAAAATGGTCTGTGTTCTCTAGATGGGGCACCGACAAAAACTTGGACCCACGGACGTGCGAGGTTCGTCTTTGCTCGTTTTCCTTCAGGAGATGCTGGATAAGGGCAGGTCCCCATCCACTCTAAAGGTTTACGTGGCAGCCGTCGCGGCGTTCGCTGAACCCCGGCGCGCCCAGTCTTTGGGCAAAGACGAGCTAATCATCCGCTTCCTCAGGGGAGCCAGAAGGATGAACTCCCCTCGCCCCCCTACGGTGCCGGTCTGGGATCTTTCTATAGTTCTAGAAGCTTTGAAAGCCCCTCCGTTTGAACCACTCGAGTCCGTGGATCTAAAATATCTCTCGCTAAAAAACGTTTTTCTGATTGCCCTCGCCTCAGTAAAACGCGTGGGGGACATTTTCACCCGCTGTCTTCGAGCGCCGCGTGTCTTGAGTTTGGACCTAATGACTCTATTGTCATTCTTAAACCTAGACACGGTTATGTTCCAAAAGCGATTGGTACCCCCTGCAGGCCGCAAGTGTTTTCTCTATCGGCTCTGCCTGCATCCGATAGCGAACGTGACGCCGATCGCCTCTGCCCGGTCCGGGCTCTGAGAGTGTACACTACACGCGCTTCTGCGTTCAGACGCTCGGAGCAGCTGTTTGTGACGTTCGGCGGCCGCACCAAGGGTCTAGCCGCCTCTAAACAGACACTGTCTAGGTGGATAGTGGACGCTATCGCCTCTGCTTATGCCTCTAAAGAACTTCCTTGCCCGCTGGGCGTCAGGGCTCATTCCACCAGAGGCATGGCCTCATCGTGGGCATGGTCCTGCGGAATTTCCATTCACAACATTTGTGTGGCTGCGGGATGGGCCTCCCCGTCCACCTTTGTCAGATTCTATAACTTGGAAGTCCCCGCCTTACAGGCTAAATTACTGGCGGTCTAGTACGATACAGCTCTCCTATAAGAAGCTGCACTATTGGGAGTCCTATCACAACCGGCTCGCCCCTTGTGCTTCCCCTATGTGCTTATGCATTATACGATTACGGCCCGCTATGCCGGCCACCTTATGGGCGTATGCATTAGATTAGAACGGCCGCTATGCTGGCCGCCTTATTGTCTTCTTCCACCTTAAGTTTTTCCCCGGTGTTCCCCCCTGGGATGCTTAGTGGTTACATAGCGCGTACGGCGTTGACCAGTTGTTCCCGTAGCGTAAGCTAGCTTACGCAATACGAGAGAACCTCTCGTAAGAGAACGAATCGGTTACCTAACGTAACCTCGGTTCTCTCTAGATGAGGGAACGAGTATTGCGTTCCCGGCCGTGCTTGCGCCACCAGCGTTTTCGCTTCACGCTGAAAGAAATCAACGTCCAGCCCTGGGAGAGCCGGTTTTATACACTATAGCCACGCCCCTTTCGGCGGGCTCTGACGCAATGAGCGAGCGCCTACCGCTCATTGGCTGCGGGCTCAGCGCCGCTCTCCCATAGGCTCGTGCATTCTCTCTGAGCGAACCAAAGAGCTGCTAGCTAGCCCCGCTCATGGTCTGCCTCAGAGATACTGCGTTGACAATGATTACAAATTATGGAATAATTTTTTGGCTTCAACTTCTCAGCAAAGATGAATCTTTCCCATAGCGTAAGCTAGCTTACGCAATACTCGTTCCCTCATCTAGAGAGAACCGAGGATACGTTAGGCAACCGATTCGTTTTATTTAAACCTGTGTGGTCAAATCTCAGCCTGGTTAAAACGCTCTCCTCACTTCTGTTACTTCTATTTACCCCCTGGACATTAATAGATGTTTGCAAGCTATAATATTTCCTTCCACTTTTATCCTTATCCCACCTATCCTGCCATTTCTTTATTATTTCTTTTTTGATTATCGCCTTAGTTTCTCCTTTTCCAAAGGGTATATTTATGATATCGTTCGTCCTGGTTGATTTTTTAGCTATTTTATCTGCTCCCTCATTCCCTTTAATACCTACATGGGCAGGAACCCAACAAAATCTCATGTCTATTCCTAGTCTCTGTAGTCTAAATAAGCTTTGTTGGATTTCAAGCATTCAATCTTCTCTATCAGATTTCATGTTTTGAATACTATAAAGGGCTGCTGCAGAATCAACACAACACACTCTGGCTGGTTTTACTTCCTCAACCCACTGCAATCCTACAATAATCGCCATCATCTCTGCTGTATATACCGAAGCTTGATCTGGTAATCTTTTCCCAATACTTACATTTATTGTTGGTATATATATTCCTATTCCTACTTTATCCTCTTCATCTTTAGATCCGTCTGTATATCTAAGTAACTATAATATTTGCTCCTTATATACTGGCTTGCCATATGGTGTCATTGCTTCAGTTGCTCGAGCGCCTCTAATGGCGGATAACAGGAAATGCGTCGCGCTAAAGTGAAAGTTTCTCATTTAAATAGATGCTGCCAATATATTCTAGCCGATCTTGAAAAGTTAAACTTCGTAATGAAATATAATTGACCTTTATCTGTGTGATTTTTCACATGCACATTTGCTTCCTTTAATTTTTTTGGATACAATTTAATCGATCATAATTTTTCCATTTTTCTTCATTTCTCATATAATTTCGTTCCTTTCTTGCACATAGTTGATACATTCAAGAATCAGAGGCAATTTCTTTAACATGACATTTGTTCATATAACCCATTTGGATGATTCTCTATATTGTTTCAAGTCTGCTATTTAAATTGGAATGTCATAACCTCTTCTTTCCTTGATTTACCTGTATCTTATCTTTTATATTTTTTATTTGTTAATTGACCATAAAGAAATAAAAAAAAAAAAAATCGCTTTATTGCAGATAAAAATAAAAATTTAATTTCTGACCTGTTCAATGGAGCTTGTATCTCTATTATTTCTCTTTGTAAAGCCTGTTTTGCTTATTTATCCACATCCTCATTTCCCTTTCCTCATGTGTGCTGGAACCCAAATACAACTGACTAAGATATAATTTTGAAAGATTACTGAATGTATTTTAATATACTAAACAGAATCTCTTGGTGGCTTGATTTAAAAATCTCAAGTTCTTTAAAACTGATATTACGGAGTCGGAACAAATGAAAACAGGTTTATTTTACAGGTTTATTCTCTTTTTTTACTCTACCCAAGAGTATTGCCATCATTTAGATTCCAAAATGATTATATGTTCGCTTTATTTCAGTGATCTGGAGTTATAAAAGTGCCCCAGTTGTCTTACGCTCTGGATCTTTTGAGCTGTCTGTAAATGTGTGTATATGCTGAGAATATTGACTGTGTTAACTTAAAATGTGTTTTTAATTATTAATTATTTTCATTTCATGAATATAGTGGCCAAAATGATCACATGCACAGAATCTTGTTCAAAAACCCTAATACACAATGAAATCAATTCACCAAGTTAATAACGTTAAAGATTTGTTGTAAACTGTCTTTTATGTTATAAACTTAAAATGAAAGGTTAACACAAAAAAAGGTTTTATAAAAAGATAAACCTCATATTTCAGCATTTAAATCATCTCTAAAAAAAAATGAGTCAATAAAGATACATTCCTGACATTTATAATGCACAGTAGCTTATCTTTTATTATTAATACTAAAATTCAGTCCGATTTCCCCATGGCTGTCGTTGCTATAAGTACAAACATGCACTGGGCTCAACCACAACGACAAAGAAGTTTTAGTAGCTAATGTATTTCCACCACAGAAAAACGCTTGCTGTAGCTCTGCTAAAAGATTTATTTACGGAGAAGAGAAAAAAAAAACACCCACGTGTTTGCGTGAACGTGCTGAAATGTTAATGAGCGCGCTTCCCGTGTGCCTATTTAAATTAACGACCTCGAGTGCAAAAAAGACGCGATACGTGAACCACCCCCCCCCCCCCTTAAAACCGATACTGGTGTTCGAGCACGAGCGCTCCTGTAAAAATTGGTTGCAATCTGAAACATCACAGATAGAGGCCGCTAAAAACTACATATAGCACCTTTAAGACTTGTAAATCCAGAATGTGTGTCTCATAGCTTGAACTATTTTATTGAGTTTTGCTAACAAGGTTTTTGAGGCTAAATCATACACCACCACATACCATAATCAAATACACACCGGATCAGTGCCACATAAATTGTTTTAATGAAGAAAAATGTGCCCCCCATTCTGGCATTTCTGGACTATTTTGTTTACATGTTCATTCCATGCAAGTTTCATATCAAAATAAAAACCCTAAAATGTAAAAACCTTCTCCAGTGATCTCTCAGACACAGAAGCCCTGAACCAAAAAAAATACACATATGAAAGAGCTATATAAATGCCTCATTCATTCATTCATTCATAAAGCTGGATATCTCCATCCAGTCAGTTTTGACTTTAATCTAAAAAAAAAATATATATATATATATATATATATATATATAAAATTGTTAAAAAAATCCAGCATTTCGAGATTGAAGTCGAAATGTTTCGAGATTAAATTCGAAACTTTTCAAGATGAAATTCGAAACATTTCGACTTTAATCTCGAAATGCTAGGTTTTCGTTTTATGTTTTTTACATTTTTTTTTTTGCGTTGCGGTTCAGGGCTTCCGTACTCAGACTCTCTTCTGGAACAACTAATCACTGTTGAATCCCTAATACGCCCATTCTTCTACCTTAATAATTGTTTCTCGCATCTTCCTATTAATAAATGGCGCCATCTAGAGGAACATCTGATCTGTAATATTAACTATAAACATGACTTCATAAAGAAACTCTTGCAAGATAGAAAATATGAAACAAATCAGTAATTTATACTGGAACTTTAATGCGCCAGAATCTCATAATGTCAGATCACATCTATCGCTTCACGTTAATTTTTACATTCATAAGAACAATGTTATGAGAGTCACTTTTATCTTTTAAGGACAATTTGCTATTTATACTAATGAGATAAAATATTAAAATCAATATATATACTCATTTGATGAATACAGAGATGCATGCCCATGATTAGTAGTTTTTACTTGTATCAGATAAATATTTTAACACGTCTGAGCGGATCAACGCTGAAATACCACAATATGAAATACTACTAAAAAAAATAAAACAGTTGCCAGCAAATTAGTGTAAAACCCCTTTGAAATATTTTCCTGTATGACATTCGTATTGATTTTTATTATGTATTTGATTTTTTTAATGAATTATTCAGTGAATTAATCTTTAGTTTTTATTGTTTTTTTTACCACATTGTTACAAGACCTTGTAATGAAGATCTTTCTTATATTTTAACTATATATCAGCTTTCCACTGACAAAATAAAATTTGTACTGTTTTTTTTTTGTGAAAGAAGAAAATTGCACTTTTTTAGTTTAAAAAAAACAGTGATTTATTAAAGCAGAGCTAATTCATTACAATGCATAGCTGCAATCAAAACTCTGATTAGTTGCCTGAAGAAATTTGTTCATTAAATCAATAAACTAAAAGACTAAAACAACTAAACACGTTCAGCATGTGGGTGGAGATTTAACAGACTGATGACCATTCAGTTAGTTTTACTACATTTACTCCCCAACAGAAACTAAAGCATTGCTATTAAATTGAGGCATTTTGACCTCCTCACAATTTACAACTTTAAACAATTTTCCCTGAATTGAACACACAGATTTCTCCGTCAGATGCTGTTGCTGCAAGAATACCATATTTTGCTTTATCAGAATATCAAACTCTACTTGCTTGAAAGCGACGGATCTGAACAAGTTCTTTTTTTACTAGACAACTTCAGGCAACGCTTTTTCTTATGAATATTTCGCTTCAATTTCTCTCCAGTATGAGTTCTCTCATGAGATTTCACGGCTCCTATCTGAGAGAAACACTTTTCACAGTGTGAACACTTGTACGGTTTCTCTCCAGTGTGAATCCTCTGGTGTTTTTTCAAGTCGCTGGACAAAGTGAAGGTCTTCCCGCAGTAAGAGCACAAATGAGGTTTCACACCATTATGAAAATTCATATGCGATCGAAAATAAGGCAGATGTGGAAAACTCTTTCCACATACAGAACAAAGGTAAGGCCTCACACCAGAATGAACTTTAAGGTGTGATTTTAAGCCTGATTTAACAAAAAATGTTTTATCGCACTGATCACAGCTAAACGGCTTCACTTCGGCGTGAAAGATTGAATGAGCTTTGAGCTTGTTTTGGGATGGGAAACTCTTTCCACACTGAGTGCATGTGAATATTTCTCCAGTGTGAGATTTCATGTGCAAACGTAAGCTTATTTCCTTCATGAAACTCTTCCCACACTCAGAGCAGGTGAACGATTCTCCTTCGGTGTGAAATCTCATGTGCACGTTTAAGTGTCCTATCAGAGCGAAACTCCTCTCACACTGAGAGCACGAGAACAGATTTTCTCCAGTGTGAATCCTCATGTGTTCATTTAAGTTTCTTTTACGCATGAACGTCCTTCCACACTGAGAGCAAGGAAAAGGTCCTTTGTATACAGCTTTTTCAGCTAGTTTGTGTTTGCGGTTCGCTTCAGCCAGTTTGTGTATGCTGTTCTCTTCAGCTAGTTTTTGTTTGCGCTTCTCTTCAGCTCGTTTTTGTTTGCGCTTCTCTTTAGCTAGTTTGTGTTTGCGGTTCTCGTCAGCTAGCTTTTGTTTTTGTTTACTGTTCTCTTCAGCAAGTTTTTGTTTTTGTTTGCGCTTCTCTTCAGCAAGTTTTTGTTTTTTTTTGCGCTTCTCTTCAGCTAGTTTTTGTTTGCGCTTCTCTTCAGCTAGCTTTTGTTTTTGTTTGCGCTTCTCTTCAGCTAGTTTTTGTTTTTGTTTGCGCTTCTCTTCAGCTAGTTTGTGTTTGCGCTTCTCTTCAGCTAGTTTGTGTTTGCGCTTCTCTTCAGCTAGTTTTTGTTTTTGTTTGCTGTTCCCTTTAATTAGTTTGTGTTTGCTGTTCTTTTCAGCTAGTTTTTGTTTGCGGTTCGCTTCAGTCTGTAAATTGGCAGCATTTCCATTTTTTAGTTGTTGAGGTTTTTGAAACTGTTGCCGTTTGTCTGCTTTTACTTCCGTCGAGTCTGAAATCAAAGCCAAAAATGAACAAACAGTAATAAGTGAGCTTATATACAAAAAAAGACTTCACAGCTAAGTCTAGTGTCTATATTTTGTAAGTGAGTTTTCATCTGAATGTTCATCAGTCATTAAAGAGAATGAAGGAAAATACCAACCTATTTGCTCCTCTGTATCTTCATCTTTTAATCTGCAGGGTTCTTCCTTAATCTCCATCTTTACAATAGTATGTCCGTAGTTTATAGCTGCTTCTCCTGTGGGAAGATGTGAATATTCGCCAGCATTTAAACTCTCATGAACGTGAATGTGACCAGGATGTGTAAAAGCATGTCCCCATTCATTACGTCTGAAGTGACATCAGCCTTTAAAACTATTGGCTGCATTAATAATGATAATCAAACAATAAAAAATAGCTTAAATAAGTATTAATATTTCAATGATACAGTTGATTATGCAGAGTAATTTAATATTTGATTATTCAATTTATGTGGTATTTGTGGTATTTTTACTTGAATACTACTGTGAGACATATACCTGAAGAAAATAAACAGCATTGCTTAATAATCTTTAATCTATAGTTTTTATTTATGGTACTGCTTCCAATGTGTTTAATTTCAACAAATGACCTAATAAAAAAGTGAGTGAGCAAACATTGATGAGTTTATTGTCATTTATTTAAAAAAATATATGTATAAAATCATAAAGCATTTAATGTTTAAGTATTGTTGTTAATGTTCAAGTAACTTAAGTATGTTTTTTTTTTTTTACCATATAGTGGTGTCAGTCCTACAGACTACTAGTTTTTGGTATCGTGATGTCCGTAATCTGGTGGCTCACTGCATGGATCTGCGTCTGCCTGTGTGAATTGGTCTTTTATGTTCCTCATCAGTGATTAAAGAGAATGAAGGAAAACACCAACCTATTTGTTCCTCTGTATCTTCATCTTTTATTCTGCAGGGTTCTTCCTTAATCTCCATCTTTACAATAATACGTCTGTAGTTTCTCCTGGAGTAATTCCTCCTGCTTGCTTCTTCTCCTGTGGGAAGATGGGAATATTCCCCAGCATTTAAACTCTCATGAACGGCTGTGGGAGTTTCACTGACTGAAGGAGTGAATTGTGGTCGTTGTTGCTCATTTAGCAGATGATCATCACACTTACAATCACTCGAGATTATTCACGGTTTAAGGCGTCGGCCAAGGATAGTTTGCAGTTTGAAACGGCCCAATTGTTCGAGCCATTAAATAAATCAGCATCTAAGTTTGAAAGCCATCACTAGTCAGGTCACGCTCTAGGCTCAAAGACTATTGTGATTTAAGAAATATTTCACAGTTCAGTCTTTCAGAGCACTAAATAATGAATTTAACAAATTAGTGATTTTTACTCCGTTAACCGGTCCGATGGAGGCACCAGAGAGAACAAAGAGCACATGCTGACAGATTGAGAATTTTCCCCACTTATGTTATCTGAACATGTCTTTACCAAGTCATGTTTTTATTTTTATTTGCTCTGACGTTGTTCATTATGGAACTAAGCTGGTTGTGTGTCCCCAGCCAGACTTTCAACACTCTCATCAGTGCTTTTATAAGACTGCAGTCTCATGCTAATGTGCCAGTCTGCTGTTTTTGGCCTCCAACAAATTCAGATCTACTTGAAGTATTACATAACCCAACTCATCATGATAGTATTTACTTTCTTTTTTTTCTCAAAGCTTATTCTACAACTTTTATTTTGTTCCCATCACTTCTGTAAAAACATATTTGTCCTTTGAGATTAGCCCAGTAATTCATCATTCATATTTTCCTTCTAATTTCTAGTGGCATCTCTCTTAAAGGTGCAATATGTAACTTTTCTTCTAAAATGAATCCTTTTTTATTTCCTGTGTGTAAAGGGGTTGTAATCACAGATTACAATGATTCACTTGTGGGGTTTTGCTGAAGGCCAGTATTCCTATTTCTATGTGAAGTCTCCGGGTCGGATTTTCTGCGAAATACTTTGGATGTGACGTGCATGCGCGCTGCCGAGCCTCTCTCCTTTATTTACAGTCTATGCAACGGGACCGAGTCTTATAACACCAAAACACACCTGTCTCCAGCACACACACACTGCAGCACAACACACACTCCACATAAAAACGCAAAACAAAAATGTATCTGCTGAAGTTCGTCAGGCCAAACGTGATTCGGATCGACTTAGGACGAAACCACAAATCAACATCGGCAGAGCGTTTGAATTATGGAGAGACCTCCGCTATTTTTATTGTGATAAATTACAAGTTTTCAGATATGGTGAAATAATGCTAAACTGTAATGAAATAGCCAGGTAAACTACAATATATATGAGACATGAAATGAACACAAAAGACTGTTCCAGGATCACAAAAAGTAGGTGCTTTGATGCAACTTTTATTTTATGTACGATGTATCTACTGTCTAATATCACTCATCCGACTACTATCATATTGTTTATAATACACATTTTCAGACACATTCAGAACAGTAATGTTACTTCCTCCACTGTAAAAAAATATTGATGGTTTAACTTAAAAAAGTAAGTAACCTGGGTTGCCTTAAAATTTTAAGTTCATTGAACTGGAAAAAGTGAGTTAATACAATGAAGGAGATTAATTTAACCATCAGAAACTCAAAATTATAAGTTATCTGAACTAAATAAATTATTTAAGTTGATTTGACGAAAGAAAAAATGTTGTGATCACTACACTGTAAAAAATATTGTTGGTTTAACTTAAAAAAGTAAGTAACCTGGTTGCCTAAAAATTTTAAGTTGATTGAACTGGAAAAAGTGAGTTACACAATGAAGTAGATTAATTTTACCATAACAAACTCAAAATAGTAAGTTATCAACTAAATAAATTATTATAAAGTTGATTTGACAAAAGAAAATATGTTGTGATAACAAATCTTGAAAATATTTTTTACAGTGTACGATCTTACTGTTACACTGAAATTGTTCAGTCTAATTCACTAACTGTTTTCATTATCATATATTACATTCACCTATGTTGACATTGCTGAATTCGAAAGATACTCGAATAGTTAGTGAAATGCCTTATGCTAGATAAAACAACAAATGTAACGTTTTCATGGAGCATGGAGCATTACGGCCCGTCCACACGAAGACGTGTTTCGCTGTTTTGGGGGAGTATTTTTTTTTAAAACTTGGTCCCAGGGTGGATAAATCTGAAAACAACACCCTTGCGTTTTCGTGTGTACGGCCAATCCGTATATTTTGTGAAACGATGATGTCATCACCCCACGTGTTGACTAGTCAGACAGTCACGTGACGTAACAGCAACAACAACTGCCAAACTGCTTGTATAATAATAAATATAATAGGCTATAATGCGGCAGAAACTTCTGAGCCTCTTGTATTCCTTTATTTATTATTTACTTGAATGGTTTTTCTTTTCTTTTTTTAGGCCTATTTCTTTCGTATGCTATGGTGCTGGTCTGTTGTCTGATAAAGACATTTCGTATTTTGTAGGGATGGGGATTTAAAGCAAAAATAATATTCAACGATCGATGGGAATTATTTGATTATTTTGGCTATTCAAAAAACGCAGCCCTAATGTTCCACTCCGACATTACATTCCTCTGTAGGTTAAGCGTAGCCTATGTGTTATATCCATTAAAGAAATGCATTTAGTTTAATATTTAAATATGTTAATTTTTTATTGAATCTATGTTGATTATGAAAAGTGAACCACATGCATATGCGCAATAGGCTATATTGGGAGACCTAATTTTGACCACATTAAGTGTTGTTTTGTATAAAACCCTTGTTTGAAGTGAATTTAGTTTTTTTTATAAATTTTATCTTAATTTTAATAAATGTTTCATCAACCAGTTACCTGGATTTAATAAAAGAAGCAAATATAGGCTATTGCAAACAAATATAATTAGGACGCCCCGGCGCTATATAACATTGCTCGTGAACTGGAGCTCTCATAAATGAACCGAAACTCAGAAATATATAGAAATCTTTAAATGTCTACGTTTAAACAACATCGACAAACAACAATTGAAAACGAAAAGAAACAGATAACTCTCTCTTATAGCCTAATCCGTATGAAGTGCATTAGCCTACTCCAAAGGTGCGTTCACCATACTGCGAAGTGGCGAGTCAGCATCATTAACTTCCTCTTTTCAGTCAAGAATGACACAGAAAACATTAGTTTATTAATAAACAATTAAAATGTCTATATTTGACACATTTGTTAGCCTACTTTAGCCGGTTCTTTGTGGCAAGCTTTCCGAGTCTGCTAACTAATCGAATATCGTGACTTGACTCCCTATTTTATACCAGGCAAGTTATGGTTGTTCAATATAGTTATTGGTAAAAAAGAAAATAAGCTACTGTGCGTAATACTATTTCACAGCCTTTTTGCAAGGTTTTATGCGCATGCCCCGAGTCTTCTTCTCGCATTTTTAGTGGATCTCTATGGCAGAATTACAGCGCCATATACTGGTCTGGGATGTCTCTTACATTGTTTTCAGTCGGTTTCGTGTGGATGCAGATATTTTTCGAGACGCCGCCATGTTTACGAACTTTTTTTTAGAATGAGGAAAAAAAAAACATCAGAGAGGGGAAGCTCTGGCTTCGTGTGGACGTGGCCTTAGTTCAGTCAAGCTGATAAAAGTAGCCTATTATTGTAATGTTGCAGTGGGAGTTTACATGAGTTTCCAGCATGTTGTGTGATGCTTACTCCGGTGTGTGTAAAGTCTCAGTGTGGCCGTGTACCGTGAGCGTGCTCGAACACAAGAGTGATCGAGCGCTCCAGTAAAAATTGGTTGCAATCTGAAACATCATAGATAGAGGCCACTAAAAACTACATATAGCACCTTTAAGACTTGTAAATCTGGAATGGGTGTCTCATAGCTTGAACTTGTATTTTATTGAGTTTTTCTAAGAAGATTTTTGAGATTTTTCATAATCAAATACACAACGGATCAGTGCAACATAAATCATTTTAATGAAGAAAAACGTGCCCCCCATTCTGACATTTCTGCACCATTTTGTTTAGTTTTTACTTGTATCAGATAAATATTTTAACACAATCTCTGAGCGGATCAACGCTGAGAAAAGCAAAAAGTCGGTGTCTGAAAAGTCGCTAAAAATAACGACTCATTTGCGCGATTGTTTTGCATTTGTACGCGGATGAGACCATCTCCTGCTCTGTCTACAGCTGGGAGGGGCTTCTGCGCGAGGACTGGGCCACCTGTGAGTGATTTGGGACGGGGTGGGACCCATGGCAGCACTCGCTGCTCGTTGAGATGAGGAAAAACGATATGTGATTTCACATCAGAGAGTCTCCAAAAGTCTCTAATAACCGCAGAAAAAGTCGCTAGATTTGTCGCTAGTCGCTTTTTTGAAAATTTGTCGCTAGGGGGGTCTGAATACTCGCTAAATATAGCGACAAAGTCGCTAAGTTGGCAACACTGATTAAAACGACTGAAAACGCAGATCACGTGACCATTCACCAACACTGGGCATGCGCGTGCCGGTGTAAACAGTGGTTGGCAAATCAGGGAAGGAGACATCATGACTAATAACACCCAATCATAGAGCCGAGCGTCAGCGTTTCTGAAGTCGTCCGTTTTGTGTCGTCCACACTAAAACGCCCACCGGAGATTCAAAACGCAAAACCCGGCTGCAGCGTTACTAAAGAATACTAGACAACTTCAGGCAACGCTTTTTCTTATGAATTTTTCGCTTCGATTTCTCTCCAGTATGAGTTCTCTCATGAGATTTCACTCCAACACACAGTCCACATAAATAAAAAACACAAAACAAAAATGTATCTGCTGAAGTTAGTCAGGCCAAACGTGAATCGGATCGACTTAGGACGAAAACACAAATCAACATCGGCAGAGCGTTTATTTTATATTATATATCTATTTTTATTGCGATAAATTACAAGTTTTCAGATATGGTGAAATAATGCTAAACTGTAATGAAATAGCAAGGTAAACTACAACATATATTAGACATGAAATGAACACAAAAGACTGTTCCAGGATCACAAAAAGTAGGTGCTTTATGAGGCAACTTTTATTTTATGTACGAGATCTACTGTCTAATATCACTCATCCAGCTACTATCATATTGTTTATAATACACATTTCCAGACACATTCAGTACAGTAATGTTACTTCCTACGATCTTACTGTTACACTGAAATTGTTCAGTCTAGTTCACTAACCGTTTTCGTTATCATATTATACATTAAACATGTTGACATTGCTGAATGTGAAAATAGTTAGTGAAATTCCTTATGCTAGATAACACCACAAATGTAAAGTTATCATGGTACGAGTATGAATTTTTTTTCAATACACTTCCACAGACAGAACAGAATTTGTGTTTTTTTTGTGAAAGAAAATTGCACTTTTTATGTTTAAAAAACAGTGATTTATTAAAGCAGAGCTAATTCATTGCAATGCATAGCTACAATCAAAACTCTGATTAGTTGCCTGAAGAAATTTGTTTCATTAAATCAATAAACTAAAAGACTAAAACAACTAAACTCGTTCAGCATGTGGGTGGAGATTTAAAGCTACAATACCTAAGATTTAGATGGCGCTAGAGGGCGCTACATTCAAAACAACAACAGCGGCTTTGCTTGATGACAACGTGGAGAAACGCGGAATGATGGGAACTGTTGTTTTCAACTCCACCGTGGATAAATCAGTCAGACGGGAATCGAAAATTATATTGTCATGGATGAGGTAAAGTTCGATTTCTATAAATGTTGCGTTTACATGCTTGTTTTTCCTTAAACTGAAATAACCGCAAGAGAAGTCATGTTTAAAAGTAAATTAGTTATCACAGATGTTACTGTACGAGTCACTAGACGAAGCTATGATGGAGAGGGTTTGAAGGGGCAGGTCTCTTGCAAGGAGTTGACGTGGCTGGTCCTCCTTTTTGGTAACTTTATAAAAATAAAAAATCATGTACATTTCACACATCTTTTCATGTCGTACAAGTATTCAACCACAGCTACAGTTTCACAAAATTAACGTTAAGGGGGTCGCACACCGGACGAGAAGCTCAGCGCCGCGTCGCGTCACATATTAGGGACTTTAAGCAACAGCTGTTGATAGAACGGCAACGGCAGCCGGAAGTAAACAGTTAACTGCCGTAGCTAAAGAGCGCAAACATCACTAAGCAACAGTAAAGAGGACGGCATAGGGGATAATGTAATCATAAGACTAAATACAAAAAGAAAGCGATTTTAAAAAGTAAGAGAAGGGTTGATTTTGGCATTTAATAATATACAGAAACGATTACAATGCCACACAACCTAAACCATAACATTAACTTTCTTATTCTGTCACGTATTAACGACTACGGCAAATCAGCTGTTCTCCCGTAGTAGACGGTTACAGTAGAACGTCGCGAAGGAGCAGTTAATGTCGCGCATGCGCAATAGACCGTCAGAATGCCGTTGCCGTTCCACCAGAGGCTGTTGCTTAAAGTCCCTATTTAAAATTCGAACACATTATTCTCTTTAAGTGTACACATACTGGCGGTGCCATTCGGCGTCTGTCCGCGGCGCCCAGCAACGCCTCAGGACCGTGTTCAAAATTCTGCTGCGCCACAGAGCGCCATTTACATAGTTTTGTAAACAATTCTCAAATCGTTGCTAATGGATCCTGACTTCGCCCTATGCTCCAATATGCATTTAGTTTTGCATTCATTTCAGCTGCTTGAATGACAATTGCTGGTGTTATTTTCAGGTGAGATTCTCAATTCAGTTAACGGATGATCTGAGGTAAAGTTTTCAGAATGCAGACTCAGCAACGATTGTATTTAATTGTACAGTACAATCATAACATAGAACAGACATTATCTTCATTTCCTGTCATTAAACATACAATATTTCTGGCCATACACTGATGAGAAAGTGTGCGTCCGGTGTTCGATAACGTTACTGTGGAGTTGTCCTAAACGTGGCGCGGCGCTTCTCGTCCGGTGTGCGACCCCCTTTACAGCCATCAGTTCACATTCCGAGAATAAATGAAAAGAATAATTGTGCTCCATTCCATAATAAATGCGCGAAACAAGCTGACGTTTGTTGCTTGATAGACACTAACGCACAACTACAACTTCCGCATTTGTCCAGGACTACACGTAGTACGAGCGGAAACCGAGGTAAGCGGATATGACGCGATTGACTGGCGACTCCCAGCTCACCCCTGCTCACACGCCCCGTTTCCTTGGTTAAAATCTCAATTTTCTCGCGATTTAAACATTGTTTGAAACATTTGGAATATTGTAAGTTATTATCTTAACTAAATATATAACACTGGCCTTGTGATTTTGGTATATTTTAATGCAAAAATCTTAGGTATTCCACCTTTAACAGACTCATGATCAATCAGTTAGTCTTACTACATTTACTCCCCAACAGAAACTAAAGCATTCCTATTAAATTGAGGCATTTTGACCTCCTCACAATTTACAACTTTAAACAATTTTCCCTGAATTGAACACACAGATTTCTCCGTCAGATGCTGTTGCTGCAAGAATACCATATTTTGCTTTATCAGAATATCAAACTACTTGCTTGAAAGCGACGGATCTGAACAAGTTCTTTTTTTACTAGACAACTTCAGGCAACGCTTTTTCTTATGAATATTTCGCTTCAATTTCTCTCCAGTATGAGTTCTCTCATGAGATTTTACGGCTCCTATCTGAGAGAAACACTTTTCACAGTGTGAACACTTGTACGGTTTCTCTCCAGTGTGAATCCTCTGGTGTTTTTTCAAGTCGCTGGACAAAGTGAAGGTCTTCCCGCAGTAAGAGCACAAATGAGGTTTCACACCATTATGAAAATTCATATGCAATCGAAAATAAGGCAGATGTGGAAAACTCTTTCCACATACAGAACAAAGGTAAGGCCTCACACCAGAATGAACTTTAAGGTGTGATTTTAAGCCTGATATAACAAAAAATGTTTTATCGCACTGATCACAGCTGAACGGCTTCACTTCGGCGTGAATGAGCGAATGAGCTTTGAGCCTTTTTTGGGATGGGAAACTCTTTCCACACTGAGTGCATGTGAATATTTCTCCAGTGTGAGATTTCATGTGCAAACGTAAGCTTATTTCCTTCATGAAACTCTTTCCACACTCAGAGCAGGTGAACGATCCTCCTCCAGTGTGAGATCTCATGTGCACGTTTAAGTGTCCTATCAGAGTGAAACTCCTTCCACACTGAGAGCACGAGAACAGATTTTCTCCAGTGTGAATCCTCATGTGTTCATTTAAGTTTCCTTTAAGCATGAACTTCTTTCCACACTGAGAGCAAGGAAAAGGTCCCTTGAATACAGCTTTTTCAGCTAGTTTATGTTTGCGGTTCGCTTCAGCCAGTTTGTGTATGCTGTTCTCTTCAGCTCGTTTTTGTTTTTGTTTGCGCTTCTCTTCAGCTCGTTTTTGTTTGCGCTTCTCTTCAGCTCGTTTTTGTTTTTGTTTGTGCTTCTCTTCAGCTAGTTTGTGTTTGCGCTTCTCTTCAGCTAGTTTTTGTTTCCGCTTCTCTTCAGCTAGTTTTTGTTTGCGCTTCTCTTCAGCTAGTTTGTGTTTGCGCTTCTCTTCAGCTAGTTTTTGTTTGCGGTTCCCTTCAGTCTGTAAATTGGCAGCATTTCCATTTTTTAGTTGTTGAGGTTTTTGAAACTGTTGCCGTTTGTCTGTTTTTACTTCCATCGAGTCTGAAATCAAAGCCAAAAATGAACAAACAGTAATAAGTGAGCTTATATACAAAAAAAGACTTCACAGCTGAGTCTAGTGTCTAGATTTTGTAAGTGAGTTTTCATCTGAATGTTCATCAGTCATTAAAGAGAATGAAGGAAAATACCAACCTATTTGTTCCTCTGTATCTTCATCTTTTATTCTGCAGGGTTCTTCCTTAATCTCCATCTTTACAATAGTAAGTCCGTAGTTTGTAGCTGCTTCTCCTGTGGGAAGATGTGAATATTCCCCAGCATTTAAACTCTCATGAGCGTGAATGTGACCAGGATGTGTAAAAGCATGTCCCCATTCATTAAGTCTGAAGTGACATCAGCCTTTGAAACTGCTCTCTATGTTAATAATGATAATCAAACAATTAAAAATAGCTTAAATTAGGATTAATATTTCAATGATACAGTTATGATTATGCAGAGTAATTTAATATTTGAAATAAACAGCATTGCTTAATTATCTTTAATCTATAGTTTTTTTATTTATGCTACAGCTTCCAATGTGTTTAATCGTTGTTTTATTGCTGATTATTGCAACAAATGACCTAATAAAAAAGTGAGTGAGCAAACATTTTGTTGAGTTTATTGTCATTTATTTAAAAAAAAATAATACGTATAAAAATATGTATAAAAACATATAAAGCAGTTAATGTTTAACTTTTTTCTTTTTTACCATATAGTGGTATCATATCGTGATGTCCGTAATCTGGTGACACACTGCATGGATCTGCGTCTGTCTGTGTGAATTGGTCTTTTATGTTCCTCATCAGTCATTAAAGAAAATGAAGGAAAACACCAACCTATTTGTTCCTCTGTATCTTCATCTTTTAATCTGCAGGGTTCTTCCTTAATCTCCATCTTTACAATAGTATGTCCGTAGTTTGTAGCTGCTTCTCCTGTGGGAAGATGTAAATATTCCTGAGCATTTAAACTCTCATGAACGTGAATGTGACCAGGATGTGTAAAAGCATGTCCCCATTCATTAAGTCTGAAGTGACATCAGCCTTTAAAACTGCTGTCTAAAGGAGGATCTTTTGTGACGTCATTGTTTACGTTTGTCGCGTTGCATCATGGGAATCGTGTGGCAAGAAATCCCGCTAGATACCTGTAATTTGATTGTTTTGCATGTTTGGAGGAGGATTTAGAGAAGAGGATGGTTCACTCTTGCTGTGTGGTCGATTGTACGGCTTGTTGGGAGCCTGATAAAAAGTTCTTCATTTCATTTTAAATAAATAAGAACACTGATCAATGAAGACTTACCCGGCTTTGCAGTGAGCAGTGATTATTTCTCCGTTCTGCGATCACCCACGGGAGATGCGAATCACGCTGTGACTTTGCTTGGCCAGGTCTAACCTAACTTTACCTCTGCTTTAACCATAGGGCTTTAGACTGATCTCATGAAATGGCGCATGTATAACACGCCAATTCGTATTTCCAACACGCATAATCGCTTTTCAGCGTGTTTATGAACACCATTGACTTAATGTTACATTACTGTATATAAATATGACCTACCCCAACCCCGTCCCTAAACCTACCCGTCACTGTGATAATACCATTTATGAGTCTTCCCCTAACGTTACCATATCGCTCCCCAGATGTAGATCTACATTTTGCTTCGTTTCGCTTCATTTAATTGCATAGACATACACGCATAGCTCAAAATGCATAAAGATAACACGCCACTTGATTTGAAAGTGGCGTGTATGTTTAAGCAAAAGTCATGATGTCATGTTGCTTTTAGCACTATCACTGCTTTCTGTTTGGCAGAAAAGATCGACACAACTTTTCGAGAAACAAAATAATCATAGGCCTCCCGACTTTTGAAAGCCTTTAATCTTTCATGAGTGAAGGGTCCAGGGGTTTCTATTAAATTGGAATAAATGTCTCCCCAGCAGATTATAGTGGCCAAGACACGGACGAGTCGGACTGACGTTTTTTGACATCCCAAATCACATATGGGCTTTGAATAACTTCAATTTTGTCACCAATACAAATTTTGAGCTTCTCTCCAAACCTCCTCCGGTCGTCAGATATTAAAGTGCTTATATATTGTGGATTTTGCCTGCTAAACTCTCTTGAAAGTGCTTGTCGCGTCTTTACAGCCGGTCATTCTATTGTTTTCTTGCCACCCAATGACTCGCGCATGCGTACAATGATGTCAACAAATATCCTTCTATTGGCTGTCTGTGTTAATAATGATAATCAAACAATCAAAAATAGCTTAAATTAGAATTAATATTTCAATGATTTTATTTATGCTACTGCTTCCAACGTATTTAATCGTTGTTTTATTGCTGATTATTGCAACAAATGACCTAATAAAAAAGTGAGTGAGCAAACATTTTGTTGAGTTTATTGTCATTTATTTTTAAAAAAAATAATACGTATAAAAACATATAAAGCAGTTAATGTTTAACTTTTTTTCTTTTTTACCATATAGTGGTATCGTATCGTGATGTCCGTAATCTGGTGACTCACTGCATGGATCTGCATCTGTCTGTGTGAATTGGTCTTTTATGTTCCTCATCAGTCATTAAAGAGAATGAAGGAAAACACCAACCTATTTGTTCCTCTGTATCTTCATCTTTTATTCTGCAGGGTTCTTCCTTAATCTCCATCTTTACAATAGTATGTCCGTAGTTTGTAGCTGCTTCTCCTGTGGGAAGATGGGAATATTCCCCAGCATTTAAACTCTCATGAACGTGACCAGGATGTATATATAAATACATATAAATGTAATGAATTATTATTAATTATGTGTAAAAGCATGTCCCCATTCATTACGTCTGAAGTGACATCAGCCTTTAAAACTATTGGCTGTCTGTGTTAATAATGACAATCAAACAATAAAAAATAGTGGTATTTTTACTTGAATACTACTGTGAGACATATACCTGAAGAAAATAAACAGCATTGCTTAATTATCTTTAATCTATAGTTTTTTTATTTATGCTACAGCTTCCAATGTGTTTAATCATTGTTTTATTGCTGATTATGGCAACAAATAACTTAATAAAAAAGTGAGTGAGCAAAAATTGAGTTTATTGTCATTTATTAAAAAAAAATATGTATAAAAATATGTATAAAACATATAAAGCAGTTAATGTTTAAGTATTGTTGTTAATGTTCAAGTAACTTAAGTATGGTTTTTTTTCTTTTTTACCATATAGTGGTGTCAGTCCTACAGACTACTAGTTTTTGGTATCGCGATGTCCGTAATCTGGTGACTCACTGCATGGATCTGCGTCTGTCTGTGTGAATTGGTCTTTAATGTTCCACATGAGTCATTAAAGAGAATGAAGGAAAACACCAACCTATTTGCTCCTCTGTATCTTCATCTTTTATTCTGCAGGGTTCTTCCTTAATCTCCATCTTTACAATAATATGTCTGTAGTTTCTCCTGGAGTAATTCCTCCTGCTTGCTTCTTCTTCTGTGGGAAGATGGATATTCCCCAGAATTTAAACTCTCATGAACGGCTGTGGGAGTTTCACTGACTGAAGGAGTGAATTGTGGTCGTTGTTGCTCATTTAGCAGATGATCATCACACTTACAATCACTCGAGATTATCCGCGGTTTAAGGCGTCGGCCAAGGATAGTTTGCAGTTTGAAACGGCCCAATTGTTCGAGCCATTAAATAAATCAGCATCTATGTTTGAAAGCCGTCACTAGTCAGGTCACGCTCTAGGCTCAAAGACTATTGTGATTTAAGAAATATTTCACAGTTCAGTCTTTCAGAGCACTAAATAATGAATTTAACAAATTAGTCATTTTTAGTCCGTTAACCGGTCCGATGGAGGCACCAGAGAGAACAAAGAGCATATGCTGATTGAGAATTTTCTCCATTTATGTTATCTGAACATGTCGTTTACCAAGTCATGTTTTTATTTTTATTTAAAGAAAAAGAAAAAAGAAACCTCTTTCCACTTGACTGCTTAGGCCCCATCCACACTACTACACTTTATTTTATCTTTTGATACGCTTGCACCTCCCGTTCAGACTAAAACGGCAAAACAAAGACCTAAAACGGAGAAGTTTAGAAACGCTCCCTGTTTTGCGCATTAAATCTCCGAAGGCCGTTTTAGTGAAGACGGGGCAAAAAGGAGGACTTTAGAAAGGATGACTCAGAGTAGGGGTGGGCGGTATGACCAAAAGTTTCTTTCATGGTATAACTGATTATATTTTACAGTAACAATATATTTCACAATATAGTTATTTATATATATATATATATATATATATATATATATATATATATATATATATATATATACATATATATATATACACACACAGTTATCCTCGAAAAATCGTCAAAATACTTAGAATTAGAAATCATTATAACAAAAAATATAAATGTTTATTTTATTTGGTAAATTATTTCATTGGTAAACTATTTTGATAGCAAAATATAGTAAACAAAACACATCATTTTTTTTGATGAACTTCCCACAACACACTGATATTCAATACAACTCATCGGTACATTTAAACTTTAAAAAAAGTGTTGCTGAATAATTTTCAGTCTCATGCATTGCTTTACTTCATCAATCAGTTAATAATATAATAACAGTATAATATCTAAATATTTTATATTGAACTATTCTATTCATAATAAATTAGTTACTTCCTTTTAATTTTGTAGGATATTAGTAATACTAGTTATGTTTAAATGTGTTCCCCGGTCTATTTTTACCATATGTGCTTATTATACTGCGTTTTTAAGGGACTTGTTTTGCTCTTTTTGTGATATCCGGCAACCCGTCTGTCACCCTGAGCTTTAATCAAGAGTTCAGAAGTGTCAAATTTATCAGGTTTAGAAGTGACTAGAAGGAGAGCAGCAATATGAAAACCAAACAGCAGCTACTGTTAGTGTTGACTAAGTAGTTTAAAGGTTCTCTAAGCGATGTGGGGCCAAAAATGTTTTTGTCACATACATCAAACGTCTCCTCACTATCGGCTAGCTGCCTGTCCCCTAAACACACTGTAAAAAAACGCGGTCTCTGTAGACACCACAGGCTCCACAAACGGCAACAAAAACAATCATGTCTCACCCGGACCACGAAACCTAACAAACAGCGTTCCAGCCAATCACTGGCAAGAAGTATTTGAGGGTGGGTCTGGGGGGGTTAGTGCGCATGCACATGAAGGGTGTGTGTGTGTAATGGAGAGCAGCGAAGCATCAGAGGGAAGTTTGAAAAATGGCCGACACACGACCAAATAGACGTCGTTCTGAAGAACAAATTAAAAAGAAGGAGGAGTCGGATAAAGAACGTGCGAAGTTCCGAATTTACATCGGTAGCAAAGCTTTTGAACGATGGCGAGAACTCCGGCGGCAGAAGGGCTTCCAGTCCGTTTTTTCCAGTTCCAGT
Source organism: Pimephales promelas (assembly GCF_016745375.1). Next base: position 611,478 of record NW_024121180.1, on the reverse strand, counting down.
TTTTGCTGGACAGGTGGGTAACGTTAAATTGTTTTTTTTTCATCTAAATTGACGCTTTATGTTCGCCAAACCCACACAAGGATATAATTAGCTAGAACTATGCACGTTCACAATTATTTCAGGAAGGACGGAAGGGAGGGGGAGGAGATGAGATGCGGCGGAGGGAGGGTCTAATCATGAGTGACTGATTACCATGGAAATGTGAAAGTCACGTATATAGATAAACTATCCTTGACTCTTTGGATTTTAAATCTCGATGTAGGGTATACAAACCTGCGAAAACTTCAGCTTGTCGTTGACACACTTGCCCTATGAAAAAGTGCGGGGGACGAATTTACATTGTATAAAAAGTGTGTGTGTGTGTGTGTGTGGAGGGGGGCACATCCCCCGCGTAATCATCGCTTATGCACTTAAAGGACCACAGGTTTTAAAGTGCACAGCAGCAACAAAAAATACAAATAACTAACAACTTCCACATCTGTATATATCTAGAACTTTGCTTTTTTTCTGGGATGCTTAGTTAGATTTTGTGGGTATTTAGAGAAGAAGAGAGAGATAGAGAAAGAGAGAGTAGAGATTTTTAGATTAATTCCTCTCCCAAAGCTTACTTCTTAAGCATCAATATTTGAATTATTTTAAACAGATTAAGAATTGCATGGATGTATACCTAATACAAATGTACCTAGTCACGGATGTACCTTATACAAATAAAACATCTCCAGTTAACTAGCAGCGGATTCAAAATCAAATCGAAATCTAGCACTAAAATGTGTTTGTTTGTTTTTGAACTCAAGCTGCGCGCTCATTGCCGTGGCGATCAGTGGATACAGTGTTCTCTGTATCTCGCGCAGTCTTTACTCGGACGTGCACTTCAATCTATCGCCGTTGTGGACAGACTCTATAGACGAATCCGGCGAAACTACCGGAAGTAAGCGGGGCGCCATTACTGAGCTGTTGCTGGGTAGCGTTGCGCCATTGCCTCCTATTGTTTTAGTTGCAACTTGCGTCCACTGGAATAAACAGCCCGCGATTTACGACTGTCACTAACGTTACAACGTTATCCCTTGTATAATGTCGAGTGGGTAAACAGTTTCCGTTATAAATTGTTTCAATGGTGGCAGTAAAATTTAAATTTTGAAGAGAAAACATTGTGAATACCCCGGGTCGACTGCCCCTGCCCCTGTCTGGTGCCATACGGTTAACAGATTTCCTGGGCGAGTACAAGACGCGGACATTCGCGTATAATAACAATTATTTAATGACATAAGTAAAAAAAAAAATATAATAAATATGTGATATAGTGATCAGCAAAATCTCCTCTCTTGCTATTTTTTCTATTAAATTAACATGCTATGGTCATTAAATGGCTTTCCTGAGCTAAATGTAACGTTATGTGACATAATTGTTCTCCCGCTGTTATATTGACCTCTTTCCATGGTTTAAAAACACTAATTGGTCGATATTATGTATACTTTCTATCTGTAACGTTACCTTACCCTTGCCTGTTGCAATGTGAAAATGAGATAAATGGACACAAATGAAAAACATGAATTTGTTTATTTGATTTCATTCATTTATTTATTTATTGTTGCCAAATGGACAGATCTTTTTATAGTTTCCTCGTTAGCAAACGTTAGCCTAGCTAGCTTGCCAAGCTATTTTCATAAATAACGTTAATCTGTAAGATCGTTTGTACCTTCATCTGTGACTGGAGGCCACTGCAGTCACAGATCAAACCAACAAGTCATTCTGCCTGGCTGTAGCTGTCATCAAGGGTGAGTTCGCGTTATCACCGAGGTTTGTTTACATACCGGTGCATATGTCTATATGCCTGTGTAACAGCTCAGTAATGGCGTCGCCACAAGATGGCAGCCTACACAGAACGCTCGTTGGATTCGTCTATTCTTTCCAGTGATTTTACGGGTTGATAGGCTGCACAGTTTGACAAGCGGAAAGCAGCGTGGTACACACATAGCATATGGATTGCTAGTAAATTGCTTTTTCACACACCTTGTAGAATTGCCAGACTGCTGAAGCCATATTTACCAGGGCATAAAAATTTGTCTCCCGAGTTTTGCGTCATCTGATCGGCCTTTATAGAGACCGCCGATCACACATCCCAAAGCAATTATCAGCCGATTGTGATTGGCGACCAATAGGGCTGTCGCGATAACCGCAAAATTGCAGTACCGCGCTTCTGACAAGTCAACCGCAGAGGATTGCACGTAACCGCAGCAACCGCGATATTCACGTTTTTTTTTTATAAGGCTTCTTCTTGTTTTGAACTTCATGCATGTGTATTGAATATTAAACAAGTTCATAATGATAACAACAAGACTGTTTATCTTGGTGATGTGTAGCCTACAGGCTTCACACATGCAGACAGTGAATGAGAGAGATCTGCAGAGCGCATGCGATTACCTGCTTCTGTCTTTGAAGTCGTGAAAAGGTTGCCGTGTCAAAGGAAAGCGAAATATTTGTCGTATCATCATTTTAAGCTTCACGTCACGGGTATTTTCCACAAATGCGCGTCAGCAGCAGCGCTGGTCAGCATCCCACAGCGCGAGGAAGCCGCGGAAAATAATATCACCGAGTCACGCATTGAATCAATGCTAGCCTATATTGGTCTCTAATAAGTGAAGCATCAGCTTCCGCGTTACCCATGCGACGCATTGCTGATCAGCTGAGCCTTGAAAAGTGGAACTCAAAGTTAAAAATAATTAACATCTTGTTTCATTACATCTCTTTTAACGAATCAGCTTCTTTGAACGTGTTCGTTGAATGAACGGTTCAAAGTCCGTTGTCATAACAATATGCGCTGAGTGAATTAAAGCCTTTCAATCATGTTTTCAATGCGCATATAGACGCTGTTTAGTTTCGGTTATTGGTTAAGTGACCTCGTTTTTGTACACATCGTAAAATGTATTTATATAGCAACAAATACTTATAAATTAAATAAATAAATAAATAAATGGCGGTAATACCGCATATCGCGCTATTGAGCCACTCAACATTACCGCAAGGGAAATTCCATAACCGCGACAGCCCTAGCGACCAATCAATCGGAGCACCCTTATTTTCTAATAAAGAGATTTACCGCTAGCTCCAGCTGGAGAACACTCAATTCTCACCGGCTTCTCTTTTGCCGGGATGTTTCCTCTTTAAGTGCTCCAACATGCATGTTGTGCTCCTGTGAAAAGCAAGTTCCGCCTTGCATGTATTTCACACGACAGCTTTCTTGGTTTGAAGTTTTGCGAAACTCTCCCAAACTTTGCTAGTTCAGATTCGTTTGCACTCCGTCATAATTCGCGCTGTTTTTTCTTTGACCGCAATAGCATTTGTAAAGGGCTGCATTACACTCTAGCGCTACAGCGCCGTAGTGGTCAAATCGTGATATTGTACGCCCTTACATTAGTCACGTGAGATCAAACGACTACTCGACAACAAGGATATTTGTCGACAATTTCTTAGTCGACGTTGTCGACAATGTTGACTAATCGTTTCAGCCCTACTGATTAGTACTCTTGTTATTGACCGACCGTAAAACAGTATGTTACAGGAATAACCAACCCGTCGATCTTGATCATTTTAAGTCAATCACGAAGAGTTTTCAAAATCAGAAAAAAAGGCTATTGTGTGTACTAAATGGTGTCTATGGGATGTGGAGGCGCACACGCGCTGTTACAATCATGTCATTTTTGATCGCACCTTTCGCACCTTTGCGATCATGCGGATCATTGCGATTTTACTACCCTGTTAGAAAAAAATTATAGTTGCATAGTTTCATGTGGTTCTTCTCCCTCACTGTATTATGGGTTTGCTATGTGGGGAGAAATGTGCAGGCTACGTTTGTGAGACAATCAGCTGATTATTATTACATTATATTCATTAGATCCAATACCCACTAAACTACTGAAAGAAATGTTACCTGTAGTGGAAGAGCCTCTCCTCAATATTATTAACTTGTCTGTATCTTAAGGTCATGTTCCTAAAATATTCAAGCTGGCAGTAATAAAGCCTCTCATTAAGAAACCACCAAATGATCCAAATAACTTGGCAAATTATAGACCCATTTCAAATCTTCCATTTATGTCCAAAATACTAGAAAAAGTAGTGTCCGCTCAATTGTGCTCTTTTTTTGCAAGAAAATGATATCTATGAAAAAATTCCAGTCAGGCTTCAGACCGCATCATAGTACAGAAACTGCGCTAGTTAAAATTACAAATGATTTACTTTTAGCTTCTGACCAAGGCCGTGTCTCAATACTAGTCCTACTTGATCTTAGCGCTGCGTTCGACACTATAGATCGTAAAATACTCTTGGATCGACTACAAAACTACACTGGTGTCCAGGGACAGGCATTAAGATCTGGTTTAGATCGTACTTATCGGACCGTTATCATTTTGTCTGTTTAAACAGGGAAAAATCAAAGATAACGTCTGTAGACTATGGAGTACCGCAAGGATCGGTTTTAGGCCCTCTGCTATTCTCAATATATATGCTGCCACTTGGTAATATTATGAGAAAACACGGAATTAATTTCCACTGTTATGCTGACGACACTCAATTATATATTTCATCACGACCAGATGAAAACACTAACTCATCTAAATTGACAGAGTGTCTCAAAGATATAAAATGCTGGATGACGTGTAATTTCCTGTTATTAAATTCAGATAAAACGGAGGTATTACTTATTGGTCCAAAAAACTACTCACAAAACCTCTTACAATACAACTTTAATATAAACGGATGTCCTGTTACTTTATCCACTACATTAAAAGACCTGGGTGTTATACTAGACCACAACTTGTCTTTCGAAAATCATATTTCATATGTTACAATAACAGCCTTTTTCCACCTTAGAAACATTGCCTAAGCTACATAACATGCTATCTGTTTCTGATGCAGAAAAGTTAGTTCATGCATTCATGACCTCTAGATTAGATTACTGTAATGCTTTATTAGCCGGTTGTCCTGCATCCTTAAAGGGTTAGTTCACCCAAAAATGAAAATTAAGTCATTAATTACTCATCCCCATGCTGTACCAACCCCGTAAGACCTTCGTTCGTCTTCGGAACACAAATGAAGATATTTTTGATTAAATTTGAGAGCTGTATAACTACCACATTGGCTCCTAAGGGACTGCCTCTTGACGGCCCAAAAAGTCAATGAAGAAAATGTTTAAATATCCCAAGTGACTACCGTGGCTCAACTATATGTTTATCAAGCGACGCGAATACTTTTTGTGCGAAAAAACAAACAAAAATAACGAGTTTATTCGACTATTTCTTTTCTTCCTTGTAGGCCAGAACGAGACTTCCTTATAGATTTCCACGACGCATGCGCGAGAATTGCGATCTAATCTGGTGTAAGCAGATCGCAAATCTCGCGCATGCGTCGTGGAAATCTAAGGAATTCTCGTTCTGGCCTACAAGGAAGAAAAGAAATAGTCGAATAAACTCGTTATTTTTGTTTGTTTTTTCGCACAAAAAGTATTCACGTCGCTTGATAAACATATAGTTGAGCCACGGTAGTCACTTGGGATATTTAAACATTTTCTTCATTGACTTTCTGGGCCGTCAAGAGGCAGTCCCTTAGGAGCCAATGTGGTAGTTATACAGCTCTCAAATTTAATCAAAAATATCTTCATTTGTGTTCCGAAGACGAACGAAGGTCTTACGGGGTTGGTACAGCATGGGGGTGAGTAATTAATGACTTAATTTTCATTTTTGGGTGAACTAACCCTTTAATAAAAAAGCAACAGTTAGTACAAAACGCAGCTGCTAGAGTTCTTACTAGGTCAAGAAAATATGATCATATAACACCGATTTTATCATCTCTACACTGGTTACCTATTAAGTTCCGTATCAATTACAAAGTACCACTATTGACCTATAAAGCCCTAAATGGTTTAGCTCCTGTGTATTTAATGGACCTTCTTTCGCTCTAAAAATGACGCCACACCACCGCAACAAATAACTAACTAAGAACAAACCTATTTTAAAAACAAACACTTGAAATTACATCAGCATGATAAAGACTACAGTAAACGACAGAAATCATCTTTGGAAAAAAGATATTTGAAGTGTAATTTAATTGTTTAGTTGTGAAGTGTAATTGTTAATTGTCTCACGTGACGTTGAATAACACGGGGAGGCGGGGTTTATGACCTATACTAGATACGGCCACCAGGGGACGATCAAAGCATTTTGGCTTCAATTTTCAGTGCTTGTGCGGCACGCTTGATTTACACCAGCCAGTTTCAAAAGCAGCTGTCCGCGAGCCTCACTAAAGATGGGTGACAAATCTATTTTTGACGGACGCCGCGTCCAAGCTGCACCGTAAATACAAAATAAAAGTAAAAAAAACACTGTCAATTTCAAAATAAACATCCTGTGCAGACCCCAAATTGTATTGCACACCAATTGGTAGAAACCATAGACTGTAAAGTAGAAACCCAGAAATCAAGAAAAACCATGTCAGACAGGCAAATCGCATGGACTCGCGCATCCAGTGGCTTTGCTTCTGAAATGCTCCTGGTGTGAGCTGGCACCGCGTGGAGCAGTGTTGTAGTCGAGACCACCTCACTCGAGTCCGAGTCGAGACCGAGACCAGAGAGAGTCGAGTCCGAGTCAAGACCGAGTCCATAGAGAGTCGAGTCCAAGTCGAGTCCGAGACCAGAGACGGTCGAGTCCGAGTCGAGACCGAGATCAGTGAGGGTTATTACCTAATTTACTTTTATTTACTTAGAGAAATCCTTTTTTTATTTTACTGAATTTACTTAAGAGTTTAAAAAATATGATCAGTTTAGGGCAAAAAGGCCACATAGTAGGTGGTGTTAAAAGTAATTTTATTACAATTTGTCATGCGCAGTTGTGCACTAGAAAATCACCAATCACTGGGCGTGTCAATCAATTCAAAGAAATATTTTATTAACATACATTAATAATCATGATAAATATTTTTAATTGAACTCGAGTGGACTCGGGAACAAGTCCGAGTCCTAAAAAAAAAAATGTTCGAGTACGAGTCAATTCCGAGTCCAAATGCACACGAGTCCATGACAAGACCAAGACCATTAAAATATGGTCTCGAGACCGAGTCCGAGACAAGTCCGAGTCTCGAGTACTACAACACTGGCGTGGAGGACAGAATAAAAACTTTTCGGAGCCATAACGTGCCGCAGACGTGTGCAGTAAAAATAAGGGTCACACCACAAGCATGAGCGGGGTGCATTCAGCGTGCACGTTAGTCAATGTGTGCATTCACACCGGGACCAGGAGCGTCGCACGAGCAGCAGTGAAGAGTGGGTTTCGGCATCGACTCTATTGTTCCAGCGCTGTTCACGCTCAGTTAAAGTGAAAGCACACTTTTGATGGACAAAATAAATATGATTTCACACAATAAAAGTGCCTAAAATTCACAGAATAAGCATGTCTAGTGAGTTTTAACCAGAAATGGAAAAGAAAAGAAAACAAAGACTCAAAAATATTTCTAGAAAATGTACCTATTTAAACTTGTTAATTCAGTTTGGGTAAAAGGATATGGGGTTTTATACAAAAAAATATATAGAAAATATAAATATTTGTGTTAGCTGTAAAGTGGTTAGAAAAAAATTAATTCAGAATCGACAGGTCAAACTCAATGAAAAAAACTAAATCGGCCTTGAAAAGCAGCCCGTGAAAGTTTTAAAGAAGGGTTAACAGACCAAAACTGTACTTTGAAAGATTTCACAAATCAGAAAAGTGTAGTTAAGGAAGGTTTAACTGGCCAAAATGTATTGTACAATATTCCATATATCAGAAAAGTAAAGTTAGGAAGTCATGGAAGTGTTAACGGACCAAAACTTTGCTGTGAAAGATTTCATAAATCAGAAGTCAAAGAAGGGTTAATTAAAGTACACTATGTATGTAATGGGAATTGTCACAAGTTTTCTCAATTTATACACAATTTAAACCCAGTTGCCTGAAGAAAATGTGTTCAGTAATAACGTAAATCAAAGTATGAGGTTTTGTTCTTTTTTTCTTATGTAACGTACATGATAAAAGAGTGCATCACCTCTTAACAGCCAGACCAGAAGAGAACAGGCTGATTTCCGTGTTTCCGCACTGAGATCAGGAGGAAGAGTACGTCTCTCTGTCTCGAGATGATGATGTGTCGGATCCCACAGGCGCTTCCCTTCCACTTCACTTTGTCTCGGTCATCAGGTCTGAAACAAAGATACTAAAATTAGACAATTTCTGTCCCTTTATTCCTATTCCGTGCTGCTACAATTTGTATTCTTGTATAATTATTACACCCATCAAAGCTTTTTCATCAACAGACATCAATTTAGAAAATGAATAATGATTTTGCTATAAAACTTTTTTTTTAATCCAGCAAATGTTAGAAACTACTTATTTTATGATCTGATGAGGCTTGTTACAGATTGAGGTAAAAATACATTATTTTTCAATATTCTAAAAACCATATATTGCTGCAATCGTGTGTTTGTGTTTATTGCACGTAGTTATCTTCTTCGTAAAATGTTGTGATATTTGTACATTTTGTGATCAACAACATAATATTAGCCTACAGAATTTTTCCATTTAAAAATGTAATTATGGTGATCATAAACCACTGTTTTTAATTTTGAAATCAGAAGTTCAGCAATGCGTAAACAAGACATTTTATAAATCTCAAAAACAAAATGCTGTAAAATGTCAAATTGATTAAACGTGCATTCTAACTTAAAAATCGTTTACATATTATAGTACAGAGTATCTATATAAATATTATGTAAACAAAAACTTTTGTTAGATGCAATTAATCGATTTCACAGCACTAAATGTAAACATATATATATATTATATATATATATATATATATAATATATATGAAGAGTTCAGATGCAAAGCCTCTAAATGCCATTTGAAATTTTCTTCTTAATGATGATTTTTATAAACTTGTATATTTAATCAGTAATTTCACTTAATACAAATTAAGTAATTATCATTGCCATTTAAGGAAATTACTGAACTTAAATATACAAGTTTGATAAAAATCATCATTAAAGAAGAAAATTTCAAATGGCATTTAGAGGCTTTTGCATCTGAACTCTTCATATATGGTTGTTTTTTTTTACTTTTCTCTAAAACTGTCTTTATATACCACTATTGTTAGATTTTGAAAGCTCTAATAAAAGAAAAGTCTAACTTGTACTTTATGCACGAAGGCACACTTTGGCTTCGAGTATAAATTAGATTAGAACATACATTATTGCAATATTGTAATTAGGTTTTTAATGACAATTAAAATGCGAAACGGTAATACTAAACATCTGTAATAAAAATAAAAAATAAATAACTTAAAGTAAGTTTCATCCTTATTGCAAGACATTGCCCTGTTTATTCTCTTTCTGGCTCACTTCAGTTAATTATAGCCCAACATAAAAAATAAAACATTTATTTTCAACCAAACACTTTAACACAACTCTACGTACCGTGAGTATCTTTATATTACTATAATTATAAACAAAATGCCAATTGTTCTATCTGTCGATACTAATCATTGCTACATGCTAATGTTGCAAACAAACCCATCTTACACTCGCTAGATCCCGTTTTATTTAAACTTTTATTTTAGCAGGAGTTTTAAAGTAGCTTCAACGGCGTTTAAAGTTAAAGGTTGCACTTTATCACTCAGCTGAACTGTGCACATTCATTTTTAACACTTACTTGAAATGCTTTTGATTCGACAACACGTCCTTGTTTGAATCATGAGCGCGCGCGAGATCATGATTGACAGGCCAAGGCCACTTCAGGAGCCAATCAGATTTCAGTTCTGGCCAGTACCCCTCTGGCCCCGCCCCTTCTTCTTCTTCCATGGATTTATTGGCGGGTTGCATACCAACTTTATGGTGCATACCGCCACCACCTGTGCTGGAGTGTGAAGTGATTTCAGTCTGACTAGAAGTATGTTAAAAGAGGACTATATTCTAGTCCTAGACCAACACCATGCTTTATGAATTTTAAAACTGACCTTACAATTTCCCTGGATCCTTGTTTTGTGTTCAATATGTTATTGATTGTAAATTCTTTGCATCCCATTTCCTTTAGTTCACTTATTAAATCCTTTCTTTCCTGTTCATACCTGGAACAAAATAACACATGTTGAACTGTTTCCTTTACTTGGCATATTTCGCATAAACCAGTACCATGTTTCCCTATAATATGAAGTGTTGAATTAAGTTTTGTATGTCCCATCCTTAGTCTTGTTAAAATAACCTGATCTTCTCTCTTCAAATTTTGTGTCAATATACTTTGTCTTACAGTATTGTGTAGATTATAGACCATTTTGCAAGATGTAAACAACACTGGTCCAGAAACACTTCCTGTTTCAGTTTGTAACTGTTTTCTTTATTTCACATGTAAAGAAAACATCTTAAAGATGTTTGTTTAACTTTTTGATTCAGTTTTATATGTTCTGTTGGTTGTATTTTATCCCAGCTTTTATGTAGTGTTAAAAACTGAAACAGGAAGTGCTTCTGGACCAGTGTTGTTTACATCTTGCAAAATGGTCTATAAAAATGTCTTCCTGTTTTACATTCATTCCACTTTCTTTGCCATTTCTGGTTGCAGGCAGCTTTAATAATACTCTTCCCTTCCATCCTGCTTAATGCAACTGTAATAGTAGGAATGTTCAATTTAAGTGATTCTTTAGCCATTCTATCAGCTCTTTCATTACCTGAATATCTGCATGGGATGGTACCCAAACAAATTTTATTATTGTTACAGTTTGCCTTAATCGATACAACATATTCAATATTTCTATATAGATGTCATATCTAACTGTTTGATATGTTTGGCTTATAAGTGATGCCATTGAATCTGAACATATAACAACTTTATTTGGCATCACTTCTTCCACCCAACTAAGCGCCATCTGAATTGCCACCAATTCCGCTGTATACACAGAAGTCCCATCTGTTTCTATATTTCCTTATTTTAAATTCAGGAACATAAAATTCTGATCCAGTACGACCTATCTCTGGGTTTCTTGATCCATCTGTGTATACAGGAAGAAATGAGAAATAAACTGTTCTTAAAAATTCAATTGTATTAATATCAAATTGTCCTTTTTTAACACTCTCATGAATTTGTAGATCAACTTCAGGTTGGGTAAAAAACCAGGGGGATATTGGAGAAATGGTAGTCGTTGATGAAAATAATATATTATTTAGCGACATTTCTGTAGCCCATTCCTTTGCATTCCAAGCAAATCCTGTTCCTGTTAAATTTATAGTTTCCCAACTCCCCTCTACTATTGCATTTGTTTATGCCCAAGTAAATTGATCCAATAAGCAACAGATAATTTTTGACGTCTTATTTCTAATGGGGGCTCTCCTGTTTCCACTTGCATTGCTGAGATTGGAGTTGTTCTAATTGCTCCAGTGATGCATCTCAAAGCTCGAGCCTGAATTAAGTCTAACCTTTTTAGCATACTAATTGATGCTGATCCATAAATAATGCATCCATAATCCAAAATGGATCGTAATAGAGCACAATATATATTGATTAAAGATTGTTTATCAGTCCCTAAAAAGTGGCTAATTCGTAACAATTCATACGACCTCACTCGTACGAATTAATACGATTTTGCTAAATCGTACATATTTTACGAATTGGCCAATTCGTATGAATTCGTACGAATGACCTACCCCTTACCCCGCCCCTAAACCTAACCATCACGTGGGTTTAGACAAATCGTACGAATTAGTACGAGTGAGGTCTTACGAATTAGTACGAATTAGCCACTTTTTAATCATGCGTCGAATTCATACGAATTGGTCGTGAGATAGTGTTGATACATCTCATTAGATTTAGTACTTTGCTGCATTTCTCTTCAATATATTTGATATGAATTTTCCAAGTCAATTTTGAGTCATACCATAAACCTAAATATTTAAAAATTTGTGACCCTTTCTAGTGGTTGTTTATATAAATAAAGTTTAATATTTTCTGAAATCCTCTTTTTAGTAAAAAAACTGACAGCACATTTTGGAAATAGAGAATCTAAATCCCCATTCCACTGACTATTTCTCAACATTCTCAATTGCTTCTTGTAATTTTTTCACAATATATTCAACATTTCTTCCCCTCTTCCAAATTGCTCCGTCATCTGCATATAATGGTGTTTTAATTCCTGGATGCATTCCTACATATATATCATTGATCATTATGTTAAATAATACACTTCCCACTCCTACATTCACCATCTGAGATAATGAATTGCCTACCTTGACTTGAATCGAACGTCCAAATAAGAAACTTAAAACCCAATTATAAAATCTTCCTTTAATTCCAATTCTTTGCAACTTTAAAAGCAACCCTTCTCTCCACATCACATCATATGTTTTTTCAATGTCAAAGTATACTGCCACTAACACCTCTTTCATTGCTAAAGCCTTTTTAACATCCGTTTCTAATCTTATTAGTGCGTCTAAAGTGGATCCACCTGGTCGAAAACCATACTGATCAGGAGCTGTTAATCCTTTGCTTTCTAACACGTAATGAAGTCGATTAACAATCATTTTTTTCCATTACTTTACAAAGGTTAGACGTCAGAGCTATCGGCCTATAATTTCCAGCAATTGCTGAATCTTTCCCTGGTTTTTGAATAGGGATTACTACAGCTTGTTTCCAGAATAACGGTAGTTGTCCTTCCTTCCAAATTTTGTTAAAAAGATCCAATAATACTTTAAGTGTTACTTCATCCATCTGTTTAATCATACTATAACAAATTCTATCTTTTCCAGGGGCAGTATTTCTAACCCTCATTAATACTCTTTTAAGTTCCCACATATTAAAGGCAGCATCCAAAGCTGTTTGACTGTCAATTCTTTTTGTATAAATATCTTGATGTTGCTTTAAAATTTCTTCCCTCCTTATCCTATAATTTCTTCCTATGTTATCTGAACTGTGAGCCTTTTGAAAGGTGGAAGCTAACATTTCCGCTTTTTTCTTCTTCCGTCACTGCTGTTTTCCCTTCATCACCTATGACTGGAATATTCCGAGTTCTATAAACACCAACCATCTTTTTAAGGACACACCATAATTCTCCTATTTGGGTTTTCCTTCCTGTAGTGGAGCAGAATGATTGCCAATACTTCCTTTTTGCCTGCTTTATTATCTTCCTTGCCAGAGCCCGTTTCATGATATATAAAGTTATGGGTATTAAGGTTTTCTTTAACTCTCTAAATGCTTTATTTCTATCTTTATCGGCTTTAGTGCACTCATCATTCCACCACGGAACAATTTTCAACCTGCCTTTACCTTCTGATTTAGGAATGGATTCTTCAGCTGCCTTTATAATTTCATTTAATCGTTCTGTACACAGGTCTATATCATCTTCTAAGCTAAAATTCTTAAATCCATCATTACAAAAACTGTTAAATTTATCCCAATCAGCTTTATCAAAGCTCCATCTATTTTGCACTATTTTATTTTGCTGATAAATTTCCAATCCCACATCACACGTTATTGGAAAGTGATCACTTCCTAATGTTGATTGGTCTAGAACTTCCCATTGGCAATCCAAAAGCTATAGCTCCATTGTTAGATCTATACAAGAAGTTTGATGACTCCCTAATATTGTATCTAGTACCCTTCCCATTATTTAAACACACTTGACCAAATTCCTCCATAAACTCTTCTACAATCCTTCCATTATTATCTGTACATAAACTTCCCCAAAGTGAGTTATGTGCATTAAAATCCCCACACCATATAAAATTGTCCCCAGCTTTGCTCCTTATTTTATTTAGATCCTCTAATAATAAATGATTGCAAGGGTTATAAAAGTTTACTACCTTTAATCCCCCTCCCTGTGTCCACACTTCTACAATCACACATTCCCCTGGAGCGTCTATTATTTCTCTAAAAGCCACCCCCTCTTTAACAAATGTCCCACATCCTCCACCGTTTGTAACAACTCTATTCTTTCTAACCAAATTGTAGCCATGAATGCTAAAATTTAATTGTGGATGAAGCCAAGTCTCCTGAATGCATAAAATATCAGGTAAAACTGCAAGCTGATATACAAATCTTTTAAATTCTTGTCCATTCACAATCAAACTTCTAGCATTCCATTGTAAAATTTTCATATTTTATTTTTACCTCTTTGACTTCCCGAGGGATCACGGTCACCCATCCCTACTGTTCCGTCAGTTTGTCCAAGTATCGTTTGAATCTGTTCGACAGACACTACAGATATTATAATTTTCAGCTTTTCTGTTCTTTTGTCTGTTTGAGCTGAACAATTAATGACTTCTGCAAAAAAGCTACAAAATTAATCTTGTTTATCACAAGTATGTTTCCGTCCTCAAGACACTTATGACTACAAGTATCTTTAGACTGGGTTATGTTATTTTCAATCAAATCTCCATTAGTCACTTGAACTTGCTTGACTGCTTGAGCATATGATATATTCTGTACAGTTTTGATTCTCATTGCTTCTGTAGCTTGTTTTTGGGCTTTACAACCAAGAAACGCTGCACTGTGTGGTCCTCCACAATTACAACATTTGGGTTCAACCCCTTCTCCACATTGCCCGTAATCATGTTCTCCGCCACATTTGCAGCATCTTTTTTTCCCTTTACAAACTGTTGCCACATGCCCCAAACGTTGGCAACTAAAACATCTCAATGCTGGTCTCACAAATGGTCTGACAGTATAGGACATATATCCTATCTTAAAGGGTTAGTTCACCCAAAAATGAAAATTAAGTCAATAATTACTCACCCCCATGCTGTACCAACCCCGTAAGACCTTCGTTCATCTTCGGAACACAAATAAAGATATTTTTGATTGAATCTGAGAGCTGGATCAGTCCTACATAGGATGCCTAAGGGACTGGCTCTTGACGGCCCATAAAGTCATTAAAGAAAAGGTTTAAATATTCCATGTGCCTACAGCAGCTCAATTATACGTTTATCAAGCGACGAGAATACTTTTTGTGCGAAAAAAACATAAATAACGACTTAATTCGACTATTCTATTACTTCCTTATGGGCGCATGCGTGAGAACTGAGACGAGGACGTTCTCCTTCGACTACTTCTTGTTACGGGCTGCTCCGCTTAGGAGTATTACCGCCACCTACCGTATAAGACGATGTGCTGATATAGCTGGAAGCGCAAAACTTTCTGTTTACAAGCAGAGGAAGATGCATGCTGTACATACGCTTTTCAATTAGCATATTTTCCGCACTACAAGGTGCACTTAAAAGCCTTTAATCTTCTCAAAAAACGACAGTGTTCCTTATAATCCGGAGCGCCTTATATATGGATCATCATTTTATACGGTAGGTGGCGGTAAAACTTCTAAGCTGAGCAGCCGGTAACAAAAAGTAGTCGAAGGAGAAGAACGTCCTCGTCTCAGTTCTCGCGCACAAATTTGTGGTTTTTCTTTTTTTAAAAGTCTTATTTTTCATAAATTTCACCTTCACCGCGCTCTCCTCTGTCATTTGAGCGTGCGGTTGACTTCCTGAGTCTATGAAACCACTCCCTCAGAAACAGGCAGTGGGCTCAGATTGGTTAGTTTGGGCCGGTGTGTGGTGATTGGCTAAACTGTAGCTCACGTTGTCCGGAAAATTTACGCCCATTATCGCGTTTATCGTAGACACGAAATAGCATAATTAAGTGGCTATAAAGCCAGTGCTGGCATTTGATAAAACTAAAACATTATGTCTGAAATTATACATGCAAATACATTTAAAATGATGAAGTCTTAGCCTACTTACAGGTTGTGGCCCAACAACTGCTGCCTCTGGTTCTAAAGTTGGAACTGCTTCATGTTTTAGTAACAGTTTCTTGTTGAATCCGGCGTTGAATTTGTGGAGATTCTGGAAGGTGTCTTCCGTAAAATGCGCAGCACAGCGAGCTAGATTGCGATCGTCATTTTCAGGAACATAATCAAACATAAATTGTATCCATTGTTGATGAACTACAGCGTCCGTGGGAAACCCGAACACAGAAGACCTGACAGCTGGTGAACACAACACACTTTCGACGAGCCGCAGAAATATGGCCATCCCCTTTCTTGCATATTCCGGAGGGAGGGTTGATGCAAATGTGTGGGTTAGTGACGTCTAAAACCCAGCTGTAGTCCAATCGAGTCGTTTTTGTAGGCAATATTCTTCCTGATTTTAAAAAGACGATATCTCTGCTTACATTGAACTTTCAATGTGGCAACTTTGCAGATACTATTCATGCAACAACAGCAACATTACACACTATTTAAAATGAAAATTTAAAATGTTTATTTTCAAATGGGTTGACTTACAGGGCTGTTTTCAGGAGAAGTGCCATTTGTTCACAGTTAAATATTACAGGGCTACATATCAGAAACTAATATTAACCCTAACTGGCAAATATCATCACAACACAAAAAAGTATTCACAGTTCAATATTTTTGTGCTTTGTGCAAAGAAATGTGTTTGCATAATAAAACCAAAAATATATTGATAAAGCTGTAAGAAAAATTAACTTCTTTTATGATCATCATATTTTAGGAGATCCATTACATATTATATAATAACAACCATTATTTTGAAAGTCTTTTGTCTTGTCTTCTCTATTGTGACGTATATCCCAGTGAAAAGCTTCTGGAACAAGAACAAATGTAAGGGAGAAGAGATGTACAAGAGGAATGTAGAAGAGATGAGCAGCAAGAGGGGGAAGCTATTTTGATTAAAGTAACATTTAATTAATTTTTAAGGAATAATTAAGGAATAATGTGCACAGATAAATATAATAAATACTACATTATTCCTCAAAAATAACTCAATGGTGACTTTAAAATGTGGAAATGGTGGAATGTAATGGGGCTGAACAAAAAGTGCTTTTTCCTTTTTTGAAGTTAAAATAAAGGTAAAAGAATTTTTTGTGCAATTACACAATAGAAATCAAGTCAACAGAACACTTCTGGCTGTTTCTGACATTTCCAAATTGTAAGGTTGTCCTGTTTTGTGTTGCCATAGATATTTTGAAGCTCCACCCTCATCTAAAAAGGGCGCGGGAGGGGGGGGCAGCTCATTTGCATTTAAAGGGTCACACACAAAAAAACGGCGCATTTTTGGCTCACCTCCAAAAAGTGTAATGTTATAAAAATGATCTGTGGGGTATTTTGAGCTAAAATTTCACATACACACTCTGGAGACATCAGAGATCTAGGTCTTATCTAGTGAAACAATCAGTCATTTAAAAAAGAAATACAAAAGTTTAAGTTTTATTAGCACAAATGCTCGCCTTGCTCTGTTCTGTGATGAGCGTTCGTGACCCTCCTGTTCGAACTCGAAATGAACAAATCTTTTTTTGAGTCATTTCATTCATTTCGTTCGTTGAATGAACCAAATGACTCGAAAAACGATGCGTTCATTTTGATAGCACCCAATGAAGTCCATTATATGGAGAAAAATCCTGTAATGTTTTCATCAAAAACCTTAATTTCTTTTCGACTGAAGAAAGACATCTTGGATGACATGGGGGTGAGTGAATTATCAGCAAAGGTTTTTTTTTAAAGTGAACTACTCGTTTAGATTATGGCATTTACCCCATGCTAGTAACGGGTTGGACCCCCTTTTGCCTTCAGAACTGCCTCAATTCTTCGTGGCATAGATTCAACAAGGTGCTGGAAGCATTCCTCAGGGAGTTTGGTCCATATTGACATGATGGCATCACACAGTTGCCGCAGATTTGTCGGCTGCACATCCATGATGCGAATCTCTCGTTCCACCACATCCCAAAGATGCTCTATTGGATTGAGATCTGGTGACTGTGGAGGCCATTTGAGTACAGCGAACTTATTGTCATGTTCAAGAAACCAGTCTGAGATGATTCCAGCTTTATGACATGGCGCACTATCCTGCTGAAAGTAGCCATCAGAAGTTGGGTACATTGTGGTCATAAAGGGATGGACATGGTCAGCAACAATACTCAGGTAGGCTGTGGCGTTGCAACGATGCTCAATTGGTACCAAGGGGCCCAAAGAGTGCCAAGAAAATATTCCCCACACCATGACACCACCACCACCAGCCTGAACCGTTGATACAAGGCAGGATGGATCCATGCTTTCATGTTGTAGACGCCAAATTCTGACCCTACCATCCGAATGTCGCAGCAGAAATCGAGACTCATCAGACCAGGCAAAGTTTTTCCAATCTTCTATTGTCCAATTTCGATGAGCTTGTGCAAATTGTAGCCTCAGTTTCCTGTTCTCAGCTGAAAGGAGTGGCACCCGGTGTGGTCTTCTGCTGCTGTAGCCCATCTGCCTCAAAGTTCGACGTACTGTGCGTTCAGAGATGCTCTTCTGCCCACCTTGGTTGTAACGGGTGGTTATTTGAGTCACTGTTGCCCTTCTATCAGCTCGAACCAGTCTGGCCATTCTCCTCTGACCTCTGGCATCAACAAGGCATTTCCGCCCACAGAACTGCCGCTCACTGGATGTTTTTTCTTTTTCGGACCATTCTCTGTAAACCCTAGAGATGGTTGTGCGTGAAAATCCCAGTAGATTAGCAGTTTCTGAAATACTCAGACCAGCCCTTCTGGCACCAACAATCATGCCACGTTCAAAGTCACTCAAATCACCTTTCTTCCCCATACTGATGCTCGGTTTGAACTGCAGGAGATTGTCTTGACCATGTCTACATGCCTAAATGCACTGAGTTGCCGCCATGTGATTGGCTGCTTAGAAATTAAGTGTTAACGAGCAGTTGGACAGGTGTACCTAATAAAGTGGCCGGTGAGTGTATGTTCATCCATGCTGTAATACACACACGCATACAGAGTGATCTTGAGGGATTTGTTCAGATCTCGCTTCATCAGTTTTCATCCTCATCTGGACAATGTTTCTTCATATGAGCGGGCAGATTCCTGGACGTGCTGAAACTCGTCCCACAGAGCGAGCAAAAGTACGGTTTCTCTCCCGTGTGGACCCTCAGGGGTTGTTTCAGGTGTCCGGACTGCGAGAAGCTCTTCCCGCAGTGTGAGCACGTGTGCGGCTTCTCTCCGGTGTGAATCCTCTGGTGTCTCTTCAACGCGTCGGAGGAGTGGAAGGCGTTCCCGCACTCGAAGCACACGTGAGGTCTCGCTCCGCTGTGTGTTTTCTGGTGCTTTTTCAAACAGTCCAGCTGAGAAAAACCCTTTCCACAGAGAACACACGAGTGTGGCTTCGAGTCGGCGTTGATCAGCATGTGTCTCTTCAGGTGCGAGGGCAGGATGAACGTCTTCCCGCACTCTTCACAGTGAAACGCTCGGACTCCCGAGTGAGAGCGCTGGTGTTTTCTGAGTCCGTCTGCTAGTGTGAAGCTCTTCCCACACTGAGGACACGAGAAGGGCTTCTCTCCACTGGTCTGTGAGCGGCTTGAAGATTTTTCTCCGGTTATGAAATGATTAGGTGAAACCTCCAGTTCAATCTGAAATGACATGATGAAACAAAATAAAGAGTCATACAAAGGGAAATTAGATTTATGAAACATTGTCCATAAACCAAGATGATGAAAACTGATGCAGTGAGAGCTGAAAAATGACTATTGCATTGAAATCACACATGTATTTTATTTTGCAATACTGTATCGATTTTCAGAAATGCAATATTGAAAAAAATAATCCCAATATATCGCCTTATGGACAGTATCGAAATATATTGCAATATATTGAATCGTGACCCATGTATCGCGATGCGTATCGTATCGGCAGATTCTTGCCAATACACAGCCCTACTATCTATCTATCTACGTATCTGGCCATCTATCTATCTATCTATCTATCTATCTATCTATCTATCTATGTAATATCAGGCATTATTATTGTTAATTGTGTTATTATTATTTATTTACTCATTGTGTCAATTTACTCATTATTATTTACTCATTGTGTCAGTTTATTTTTATCTCTTACCTTGTGTTGTTGGATATTTTATAGCTCTTAAGATATTTTGTATCTGCTGAAATGCATTAATGTTTGTGGTCTGAAAGTTCTTCAACAATCCTCAGTGACAGTGAGGAACCAATATACCAATTCTCATCCTGAATCACTCATGTTCTCATCCTCCTGAATCTCTCATGTTCTCATCCTCCTGTATCACTCATGTTCTCATCCTCCTGTATCACTCATGTTCTCATCCTCCTCTCCTCTAGCATGTCACGTGGACGCCAGTTGTTTCTCCTTTTGTTTTGTTTTATTCTTCAATTGTACAGTGTGGGAACATCCATGAACATTTACAATCGATATTCAGCGTTACTCTTCTTCTTCTTCTTTGTCTTCTGATTTCTGATGTAATAACTGCGCATTTCTGCCATCTAATGGGCTGGCATGTGAAGTGGACTTTCATTTGATGTGATTTTATTAACACGAGAAGTCTCTTTCGATTTTGGAGGCACTGAACTTGTTTGTGATGCGCCATCGTGTGGTTAACA
Organism: Pimephales promelas; assembly: GCF_016745375.1. The sequence continues at coordinate 591,023 of NW_024121180.1, read as the reverse complement.
TGGAAACTACAGGAACGTTTATTACGACATAGTGGATGTGTTAATCTAAAATTATCTTTAGAAATATATACATTTTAATATGCTCGAACGATATTAATTTACACAAAACAATTTAGGCTATGTGTGAGAGATCTGATCAAAGAGAATAGGATGTGTGTCACTTTCAACCACGAGATGGCAGCAGCGCTACAGCGCACGTTTTTTTGTTTTGTTTTTGTTTTTTTTACATAATTACATATTCAAATTTGATTAATTACTGAAACATGCTTTATTATCAATCCATTCGGTAAAAAAAAAAAAAAAAAAAAACTTTGGTATTTTGGTGAAGCGTTGAAGCAGCTTTTCTACAAACAACATTTTGTGTAACTTAGTTATATTCACTACATGAATTGCATTTTGGGGGGTTACACTAAATGAACATCACGTCATTGACCTATGTATGTTCTTTGTGTAGTTTGTGCAGCTATGAATAACAAATCTTCTTCTGAATCTAGGGAAATCTCGAACACTAGGCTATTGTGTTTCTGCATGCGGGACTCAGGCACGTGTGCTGTCTTGTTCCTTCACTTCCTTCTGACTCTCTGTTATGATATTACAGTAAAGGGAGGAGGATAAAACCTGTCCCACTGTATGTGTTCTCACAGGAGAGAGGGAGGTCGATGGTGTTTCCTTTTATTAGACTGGCATGCAATGGGGTCCAAAAGTGCAAGACCACGATTAAAAATGATTTTATTCTGCAGTCTCACAATATGTTTGTTGTCCGTACCTACAGAACAATAAATAGCTAGCGTTTCCTCCAGTGTTTTTCTTAAAGTGATACTCCACCCAAAAATGAAAATTCTGTCATCATTTGCTCACCCTCAAGTTGTGAGCAAAGGAAGATATTTTGAAGAATGATTGGAATTAAACAGGCACCAATGACATAATTCAATAAATAAAAAAATACTATGGCAGTCAATGGTGTCAAAATTCAAATCGTTCTTCAAAATATCTTGCTTTGTATTCAGCAGAAGTAAGAAACTCAACAACTTGAGGGTGAGCAAATGACCGAATTTTCATTTTCGGGTTGAGTATACCCCTTTAAAGGTGAGCAGGAAGTGAAGAGCGAACAGAGGGAGACTGTTTCCAGGCAGCAGGAGTATAATGAAAGATCACCTTTACATTAGTGCTGGTCAGTTTCCTTGTTCCTGTTATCACTAAAAAGGTTCTGCAGCTATTGTCATGCTTATGTTTGACTTTGTGATTGTTTGAGAAGGGCTAGGCACCATTCTCATAAACAGGACATTAATCTTCCCCATAGAGAACATGTTTATGATGATTTAGCGAACATTAGCTCTGCTGGGAAAATTTCCTAAAACCCTCTCTCTATCAAAGCATGACAAGGCAATTGTGAGTTTTCATATATATCCTTTTATGTACGAAAATGTATTGGGGACAAGAATAAGCTTTTCCAATCGTGTATTTGCCTTTGTATTTTCTTAAAAACACACACACACACACACACACACACACACACACACACACACACACATATATATATATATATATATATATATATATAGACCATTTCACAAGATGTAAACAACACTGGCCCAGAAGCACTTCCTGTTTCAGTTTTTTAACAATATAAGCTGGCATAAAATACAACCAACAGAACATTTAAAACTGAATCAAAAAGTTAAACAAACATAGTTAAGATGTTTTCTTTACATGTGAAATAAAGAAAACAGTTACAAACTGAAACAGGAAGTGTTTCTGGACCAGTGTTGTTTACATCTTGTGAAATGGTCTATATATCTGTGTGTTTGTGCTGCATGCTGCACATTTGCTGGCCATTTATTTTGTTCTTGACCGCAGTTCTCATTGCAAACGTATCTCAATTAAATTCAATTAAAATATTGAATCATGAAAATTCTGTGTCTTTATTGTGCGTGCTGAAATGCTTCACCGTTTGCATTGCATCACTGCCACCTGTCTTGCAAACAAAAACCCTGTGTTTAATAAAGCATGGACATACAAACAAACGCCAAGTGTATCTTCAGCTTGTGCGTGTGTGAATAACAAGATAAGACAATGTTTTATTTATACATCATTTCCAAGCAAGCTGTAATTTGGTCAAATTATGCAAGAAGTTTGAACATATAATTAAATCCTGCAAATGGCATGTCATTTTCTTTCAGAAAAGAGTTACTCTTTATGTGATGCATGTATGTTCCCCGGCAGTGGACTAATCTGGACTAGTGCAAACTAGTTTCAGTGTGAAAAGATTTTCTAAAATCCCACACAGCCAAAAGTGGACATTTATAAAGAAAGAAAAAACTGGATTCTGATCTCGGTTAACCTCTGCTGGACATGAGGAACCACGGACACGTTTTTTTAAATTTTTATAAATGTTTTTTATTTCCCCCTGCTGATCGTGTCTGTGGTTTATATGTGTATAATACGTTTTTTTTTTATTCCCCTGCTGAAGGTGTCCAGTAGAGGTTAACCGAGGTCAGAATGGAGAGGTCTGGAAAGCACCGTTCATCCAGTCTGACTGTAAACAGGCCTGAGGTTACATATGTTGACCAGTGAACACTTTTAACTCAAACACAAACTTCCTTTGAAGCCAACAAAAGCAGATGCTTTACACTACTCGAATGAAAGTGTTGAAGAGACAAGAAGGAAATGGACTGAAGAAAAAGAAATAGCACATTCTTATCTGCAAATTCATCAACAATAGTGACTCATTTCAAATTTTAACAGTGAAACATTCCCTTTGGCCTGGCTCAATGCCTCTGCTCATCTGGTCATCAAATTTAGCAATTGATTTCTGGATTAAAATGAAATAAGTGCAGACCCATACTAAAGACACAGTTTTGGAGACCAATGTAAAATCTGGAGTCACTCCTGAATTCTGTACACACACAGTTAACTTTAAATATGATTGTCAATCCCAAAACTTTGCATGCAGAAAATCTTATATCACAATATTGGTCATTTTATCTAACGATGGTGATATTTCGATCCCAATGCTTTAAAGAAGGTTTGCAGGGAATGCAGCCTCTGAATTGGGACGCAGTGTATATGTGCAAGGGACGGTTGCTGAACATTTCATTCAGTTCACTAACAACACTGGGAGTTTGAGGGGGTTTATCCATCCTGTACCTTTGCATATATGTGGTTTTAGGATAGCATGACTTAAATCAGAAAGAAAAACTAAAGCGGTATTTGTTCCTTTTTTGGAGCTTGTTTTTTAAGTCTCATTGAATAAGGAATAAGGAAATATCAGTGGCTAGGAGCCACGGGGAATCCCTCCATGCCCACACACTTCTGTCTTGCATAATCTCGTCTGGTTATATTGTTTGTCGGGTAGCCTGAAACGTGCTTTAAGTGTTTACCTGCGTCAAATTATTATTCAATATGACTAATAAACACCTTTTGGAGTCAGATCAGGTAGATATTACAGTGACCAGATCTTTAAAAACTGTGATGCCTTTAAAACATATTGGTTGATTATGACCCATAATCCCTTGACTTTCCTTTGTGTTTTTTTAATTTATGATAACATAAACCATAATTATTATATTGCAAATGGACAGACATTAACTTGTATTAGTCTTATTTAAGACTTCATGCAATAAGATATGTAAGTAATGCAAGGTCTGGACTCCATCACAGCTTTCATTCGCCGTCTGACTGACATAAAGCAACCAATCAGTGTTTGTTTTGTTTCTGCATCACGCTTAGGGGAATGAAAACATACACTCTAAAAATGCTGGGTTGTTTTAACCCAACTTTGGGTCAAATATGGACAAACCCAAACGTTGGGTTAAAATTAAAAAATTTAAACCAATGGCTGGGGTTGTCCATATTTTACCCAAAGTTGGGTTAAGTGTAAAGCGTACCCAGATAGCAAACTGACATTGAATCAACGTGGAAATATGACATAGAAACAACGTTGATCTGACATTGTTTTGCTCATCGAATTAACGTTGAACCAACGTCAGACGCGTCATTCTTTCAAAACTAGCGGAAAATCAACTTGAAATCAACGCGTTGTTTCAACGTTATGAAAGCAAACCAATTTTCGATTTTCATTTAGCTTTGAAGAATGCCGCGTCTGACGTTGGTTCAACGTTAATTCGATGAGCAAAATCAACGTTGTTTCAATGTCATGAGAGAGACGTCGTTTCCACGTTGATTTTGGCAACAGTTTTGTTTCCAGGCGGACATTTAAAGAACATGACACACACGTCTCCTGGGTTTTAGGGGTGTGGTCCTGGTCAAGAAAATCTCCTGAACTCCAAACTGAATGTCAGAATGGGAAAGAAAGGTGATTTTAAGCAGTTTTAAGCGTGGCATGGTTGTTGGTGCCAGACAGGCCGGTCTGAGTATTTCAAAATCTGCTCAGTTACTGGGATTTTCACACACAACCATTTCTAGGGTTTACAAAGAATGGTGTGAAAAGGGAAACACATCCAGTATGCGTCAGTCCTGTGGGCGAAAATGACTTGTTGATGCTAGAGGTCAGAGGAGAATGGGCTGGCTGATTCAAGCTGATAGAAGAGCAGGCTACACTTGTTTATGCACAGAGGGTCATCATCTTAAAAGTGCCGTCGGAGCTACTGTCTCTGTATAACGGCCATTGGAGCCCTCTGCTGGAAGGGAATCGTAAGATGGCCGCTCGGACACTTCCGGTGGCTTCACTTTAGAACGTCATGAGCTATCCAGTCATTATATAGATCAGTGGCCTCCACCTAGACCTGTTCGGTTTCCTTGCCCTCAACCCTCGCCGTCGAGTCTAGGACTGTTTTTTCACCCATCCACTCTGGACCCCAACCGATGAACTCTTATTTTTGTTGAGTCGCCCCAAAATCCCGTTATTATGTACTCTTGTTTGCCATTGTTGTTAGTAGTTATGTTTTGTTGATTTGTTTCTGAGTTGCAGTCTGTTATGTCTCATGTGGAGCGTCTGGTAGCCGCTCCTTAAGAAGGGGGTTATGTCAGGATTTGTCATGTTGTGTGTGCAAACACATGGCCTGTGGTTTGGGCATGTGTTTGCGTTGTCATGTGTACTTTACCACGCCCCCTTGTTCCCCTCGTTAGTCTTGATTGTACATCTGTGTCACCTGTGCCCTTGTAATGATGTCACTTATTTAAAGTCCTTGTGTTTGTTACTCGGCGCTTGTTCATTTTGTATCCTGTCCTGTGAGCTGTTTATTCCTAGGATCAGAGTTTCTATCCTATTTGTTAGTTCTAGTCTCATTTTATTGTCAAGTTTATTAGTTTTAGTCTTGTCGACATTCATTTGCCCTCTCGTGGGTCTTTGTTTTCTGACTGTTTACTAAATACATGTTTTCTGCGCTTGTGTTCGTATCTGTATACCGTGACAATGGGCCAACATTTCTAAAGAATGCTTTCATCACCTTGTTGAATCAATGGCACGTAGAATTAAGGCAGTTCTGAAGGTGAATGGAGGTCAGACACGGTATTAGTATGGTGTTCCTAATAATCCTTTAGGTGTTTATGCATTACTAGTCTCAATCTCAGATGTATAGGTAATTTTAGCATTCATTAGAATCAATGTTTCTTTTTTTGTTGCTGGGTTTTCCCTGTCTGTTTTTGGTGTTACACAAAGCTTTAAATGTTACTTAACTGAACTCCAGCATTTAGTTCTTCTTTAGTGCTGTCAATATCTTAAACTGTTGCATCCTGCACAATGCTGATAAAGTACATCCAGATGACATTCAGGCATTTTTTACTGCCTCCCCTTGCGGGAAAACATGCACTTCCCTTTTTAGCCGTTGCCAGTTAAAGCGGAGTTTACTTTCTCAGAAATGGAAGTAATCTTGTTGAGAATCAGAGCATAATGAAAGTGAAACAAACAACGCTGTGTGTGTGAGTGATAAAGCGTTCTGTGAAGGCTGTGCATGGACCCCCAAAAAAAGCTTCTGAAAGAGTATAAACTACAGTTTTCACTCATTTCTTTTATCAAAATCATGGCATTTTACATCAATAAATGAAACTATAAAAAATATGTAAGTATAAAAAATAACTCTCATTCTCTCTATACATATAGTATAAACAAAATACACGTGCAACTGTTGTCACAGAAAGTTTGATGGACTTACAGAGAAGTTGTTATTGCACAATCAGCTTTTGATCTGTCAGATAAAACGGTAGTTATGGTTATTTGGTAACTATATTTTGTTGAAAGCATAAATCAGATGTGCTTAACCACATGAATTACAAATTAAGTGGTTTTATTCAATTAAAAAACTGTATTTAAAATCCCCGAATCAACTGAAAAGATTAATTTCACGTGTTAAGATTAGTAGGTTACCACTTTTTACAGTCTAACATTTTATTATCATGATCTCATTTCTCTTCTCTTGAACTTGGTCTTCCAATAACACAACGAATTGGTTTGATCTCCAGCCAAAGTCTGAGGGGGAAGATTCCAGAGAAGCGACGGGCGGATCCATTGACCCCGGTAAATGCTGAAACATGAAATTGCACGATCACTGCCAATGCGAATATGAAATGTATCCCATTTCCTCATGAACCAGACTCTTCCGGTCTCTGTTTGAGTTGCAACACTGTCCTGACGGTTCTCTCCAGGGATGGACACTGTCCTGGACGGGACGTCACTAACACCCTGCACATCTGTCGCTCATTCAGAAACACCTCGAAAGTTTCATCCAAGTCCTTATTTCCCTCTTGATATCCGTCCAGGATGAGCAAGCAATCCTCCGGCCCGAGAAGCGTCTCTCTGAGGTCGGACAACAGTGGTTTTTGGTGATGAACTTTGGACTTTAGCAGCTGGAAAAGGTCTCCTTGTGCTCCGCTACAGTCCACCAGCAGTACCAGATGGAGCGGGGGGGCGTTGAAGGCGTTCCCAGCCCAGCAGGACGACAGGATTTGGGCTACGGTGGTTTTCCCGCTGCCTGGTTCTCCCAACAGAAGGATAACCTGCCTCGTGTCGGGAATGATGGAGCTGATGTTTAGCAATTGGTCTTCTCTGGAATTGAGAGGAAGTGATGACATTGGTTAACATCGAAATCAATGCGTAATGTGTGTGTGTAGTGCTAATCTGTCAATCAGCCAGTGCTGTGTTTTTCAGGAGATCACTGGAAACAGACCCTTTTTGGTAACACTTTACTTGTAGGGGTGTGCATAAGACGCCTTCATAACCATGACATATGTCATGAATATGAAATAGGGTTTATGCATGTTTATGATAACTGTCATTAAGTGTCATTCACTCAATGATGACATTTTGAAGGCAAATATGACATTGTTTAAGATGTCTTTATTATGACATTTTCATATAAACCATAACAGCATAACCTGTCAGTGTCTTTGTCATGACAACTTGACATTAAATTAAGTTAAACTGTCATGTGGTTGGTTTTGACATTGGCTGTCATGAGGCCTTTATAACTGTGTCATGAATATTTTTCGTGACATCAACTGCAGTGGTACAAATTGAATTAGTCATTAAAATATTATAATGGCTTCATGACAGCCAATGTCAAAACCAACGACTAGGTGGTAAAGCTAGGTGTTTTTTTTTTAAGTTTGATAATTAATCTGCTATGTTATGTTTATGACAGGTTGTGTTGTCTTAGTAATGTCAAGTTGTCAAGACAAAGACAGTTACGATGTATTGGTTTATGTCAAGGTGTCATAACAAACACATCTCAAACAATGTCATATTTGCATTAAAAATGTCTTAATTGAGCGAATGACACTTAATGACAGTTGTCATAAACATGCATAAAACTTCCTTCATATTCATCACATGTATCATGTCATGATTATTAAGGTGTCATGTTAGTCTTATGCACATAAAGTGTTACCTACTTTTATTCTTCAGAACAAAACAATCAAAATCAACACAATTACTCGACCCTCACCAACCATTAAAGGGCAAGTTCACCCCAAAATGACAATTCTGTTAGTAGTTACTCTCCCTCATGTTGTTCCAACCCTGTAAGACTTTCGTTCATCTTCAGAACACAAATGAAGATATTTTTGATTAAATCTGAGAGCTGGATCACCCCTCAATAGGCTTCTTAAGGGATTGAAACTAGACAGAAATGTTATTAAAGACATCGTTAAAATAGTCTGAGTGACTACAAGCTTATCAAGCGACAGGAATACTTTTTGTGCAAAAAACAAACAAAAATAATGACTTTATTCAACTATTAATTTTCTTCTCTGTGGGCCTCGAGTGAGTTCACGTAGTGTAACAGCGCAGCGCTTCTGTGTTGTACGTCTCACTCACACACATGACCAGCGTCGGATAATAGTGAGCCTTCGTGTGACGAACAACACAGAAGCGCTGCGATGTTACATTACAAGAACTCTCTCGAGGCCCACAGAGACACAAGATGAACGAAAGTCTTACGGGATTGGAACCACATGAGGGTGATAATTACTGACAGAATTTTCATTTTTGGGTGAACTATCCCTTTAAGAGATGGATTAAATCAAATAGATGAATTAAATTAAAATAAAATAAATAAATACCACTTTATATACTGTATAAATATATATATATATCATTCAGCGTTACGTCTCCACGTAGGTTTAGGTGTACGGTTAGTGTGTGTGTGTTTGTATGTGTGTGTTGGGTAGGTAGGTGTGTGTGTGTGATGGGTAGGTTTAGGTGTAGGATTAGTGTGTGTGTGTGAAGGGCAGGTTTAGGCTAGGGTTAGGGTTAGGAGGGAGACAATATACAGTTTGGACAGTATAAAAACCATTACGTCAATGGAGAGTCCCAAAGTGTGTGTGTGTATTGTCCTTAAGAATAGTATTGCCGATTTTTCTAAGGAATTTTTTTTTATGCTGTGATTCAACAGAAACACACGAATAATGCTTTATCTGTTTAAGCAGTTCAAATTCAGATTTCCCCAATCACTCACTCACTCGCTGTAAAGTGCAAATGACTCAAGTCTCTTTTCCACGTCCGCGTCTGTGTCAATCTGTGAATACTGTTGTGTTTGTACGTGCCTCAAAGACAGAGGGTTTTCTGCAGGTTCTGCACAAATCAAAGACAAACTGAGTCACAAGAGCTTTACTTTCCTGACTAATGCTCACATCAGCTGAATTTACGATCACATGAAGCCTCCAGATGTGCTTCACAATCTGATGTAGACACTTTTATGAGCTATTTACAGTAGCAAACGAGACAGATGACAAGAAGGAAACGGTGTGCTGGAGCAGTCGGGGGTAGTAGTCACATTAAACTCAAGGGTAATAGTCACATTAAACATATTTCCAGTTTCTACAGAACTGAACATGCATCAGCTGTTTAACCATTAACTCCTAACCATAATAAATTCATAAAGAACAAGCTTTACCTTCTGAGGTTATGGGACATGTTTGTGGTCTGTTCTCATTCACTGTCAGTAAAGCTGGGAATGAAAGAGACATTCATACATAAGAAAAACACTGTTCAATAACACAAACAAAGAGTTAAATGCCTTTTGCAGGTTTAAAACATACAGCAAAAATATATTTAAAATGTATGCTAAATCTAAATATATATGTTGTTATATACAGATGAATGAAATTGAAAAAGTTTAAGTTTTTAAATATATATATTTTGGACAATATAAATATATTTTGATTAAAAATGGAAAATAAGGCATGAGTTTATCAATATACATTTATGTAAAGATAATATATTTATATTTTTTAAGTCATGTTGATATGTTACATTTATTATGTGCCTCAGAGATGGAGATCCACACAAATTTGGGTTAAACAACCCAGCATTTTTTTAGAGTGTATATATATAGATATATATATATATATATATATATGCCTATATGTGTCTGTATATATACACACACACACACACACACACATATATATATATATATATATATATATACACTCTAAAAAAATGCTGGGTTGTTTAACCCAAATTTGTGTGGACAAACCCAAACTTTTGGTTAAAAATGTAGTTTAAAATGTTAACCCAGTTTCTGAGTTTGTCAATATTTGATCCAAATTTGGGTTGAAATAACCCAGCATTTTTAGAGTGTATAGTCAAGTTGATATATTTGATAAATTTCTAATATTTATCTATATTTTGAAATGTACTTTTATATATTAATATATTATTGATAAAATATAAAACATATAAGCATGATTAATATAATTTAAAATTTTTAAATATAAATAAATAATATATTTTATATATAATCATATGTAAAATATATTATTTAGTTATATATAAAAATATATAATATATGTCATATTTTAAAATGTACTTTAGATACAACTTTATTTACTTTATATACGATATACTTTAGATAAACAAATATAGATGTATCATTATGTATTATGTATTGCATGCTCTCAACGTCCATCCAGAAATATCTTGTTTTGTTTTTACAGTATACTTTTACGGTCACTTTTTAGCGACGTTCATATCATAAGCAAAATGAATTACTGTGCGGGAAACTAATGATGTAAATGTGAGAAACTCACAGTCCGTGTTGGCAGAGGACGAGTGCGGGAACAGTAAAGCACATTTAGATGATTCATTTCGTCTGTTTTTCTGACCTGGGAATATAGATAGAGAAACATGTCACGTAACATTTTATCATTATTTATTGGAATTCACCCATGGCTGCACATTAAAAGAGGATATGAAATAACATTTTTGCATAGCTATGATTTTATATCTTAAAGCTGTTGACACACTTCTGTTTCGGCTCATAATGATCATAATCATGAAATGGACAAATATTTTGCAGTGTCAGGATTAGGCTACTACGGGAAAATATGTTTTGTCAGGAAACCTACAGAATGTATAAACCTCAGAGTAACAACAGCATATGTTCAGTGTTTGTGATTTCACTTCAAAAAGTCAATTAAAACCTTTCCATGAATGTTTTGTTTACATTTTTTTAAAGGGGTGATGAACTGAGAAATCAAACATTTTCCTTCAGCTTTTGACATCTAAGAGGTCATCATATTATAAGAATATCCTGTAAGTTTCAGAACTGAAAACGTCCTTGTTAGTCCAATAAAAGCTTTTATTGACACCAGCCTCAGCAAACAACTCATTTTTCAAAGTGGGGAACTATGACGTCGAAGAGGATAAAACACCACCCCCGCAGAAGAAGATCAACGCCTACTTCAACACGGCCAGTTTAGCCCCGCCCACTGATTCGCGCATTACACGCATAGCTAAATAACATAGGCCTACCTCGTGATGACAAAGGGGCTCGAACTACCGAGCAATACAGAATATTGTGCTGTGCCTGGTTGTGGATGAAGACAGTCGCTGCATAAGCTTCCTCTGGATTCCAATAGGACTGCATGGATCAACTTTATTTTTAATGACGTTCCAGCTGATGAGGTAAAACATCGTCTTCTGTTCGCTTCATTTCACTGAGGATTGTTTTGTGAACAAGACTGGATTTTTTGCTGACCGATTAAGAGTAAAGAACGGTGCTGTGCCGTCTATATTGGATCTGACAGGAATTGCGCAAAACACACGGACTCTGGGTCGAACATGTATGGGCGAATCATTCCGGTAGCCATTTTACAACATTGGAAGTTTTCAAAACAATTTCCCCCAAGTGCATCGATTGGTGAGTTGAAACTCATTATAATATGCAAAACTGTTATCCACTCACAGCAGAGGGCGTTTACTTCCAAGTCTTCTGTGCGTTTTTCAGATAGGATCAGAACTTGGGTACAAAATAGCCTATTACTTATTCATTTTGATGTTTTTGAGTGCAAAAACCAAGCGAACGTCCTAAGTTGACCTCAGACAACAATATAATAAAATTTAAAAAGCCAGTTCATGACCCCTTTAAAGATAGTTGAGTAACCGGTAGGCGAAGTGTCTCCACACGTGAGTGACAAATGTGGGATTCACCTGTGATGAAAACTGAACGTAATTCCTGCAAATACTGAAGATTAACAAACTGAGGACTCTCTGTTTACACGTCACATGATGCTAACTCACAAAACCGCTTAGTAAGCGAAGCAATAAACAATAACTGTAACAGAGAGCAACAATAACTGGAGTCTGTTACATTGATGTCACAGCAATTAAGTGTGTGATGTCCAAGAAGTACAGTAAGCACACCATATGATATATGCCAGAGAACTATATTAGTAATATGTTTTATGAACATAACCCAAAGTCATGACTGATAATATTAATTAGGCAAGGTCAGTAACAGCTGAGGTTAGTTAAGGGTAATTTACTGGGTCATTCCTGTTTCTGCATGTTTTAGTTTCATAATGTTTAGAACTGTGCATGTACAAAATGTCATTCAAAAGCGTCTAGTAGTAACGCATGAACATGAAGGACTAATGAGTTTTTCATGCAGTAAGCTTATAAACCTGAGTATCTATTTCTTGACAGAGATCCAGCAGGGGATTCCTTCTGTAAGGTATTTAATATCATATGAGGTTGACTCACATGATAAACAAACTATAAATCAATCAAGCAAATCCACAGCGGCTCCACCTAAAACTTCTCCATATCTGATCGAGACGTCGACATGTGCCAACTGACGCGCTTTAATGGACCGTGATCAGTGATCAGAATCAGTGGTTTGACAGATTAAAGTGGTATTCACATGGTACTCTTACAATAATACTGTGGTAAATACCCAAACATCATGGTATTACTATGGTATAGGTCAAAGACTAGATATATAATGATTTTTAAAAAAAAAATTATTATCAAAGTACCGTTGCTCCTCCTGCGCAGAATGACGTAGATGAAGGTTATGGCTAACAGCACGATGACCACGGCTCCGATCCAGGCGTACTGAGCTGAACATTCATGATGGACTTCATCTGTGGAAACCAGAAACACTGCGGTTAACACTCAATATCTGTCTCTCAGAAGAACATCATGATGGATGTTCAAGCGGGGCAGAAACTGACACATATTAATCATCAAAGTGTTATCAAGAAGTGTTTTAAATATATACACACACACACACACACACACACACACACAAGCGTCAATATTTTGCATTTGATTTTATTTTCATATTTTCAAAAGTTACATTTTTACACTTTTTCTTTTGTTTTTGTCATTTTCATTTTCTTTTCGTTTACTTGATTTTAGTTATTTTAGAACTTCAACCTGTACTAACACAAGAAATGTTCCCTTATAAACTATTTTAACAAGTTTAAGTTTGTTTTATTTAATGAAGGTAGTTTTATATATAAGCTATTTTACAACAGCTTTGAACCAGTGTTGCTTCAATGTATTTGAAATACTATTGAATCAAGTGTTATTTTTCTTTTTCTTTATATATATATATATATATATATATATATATAAATATTTTATTTTACTTATATTTCTATCTTTATTTTATTTAAAGTTTTAGTAATTTTGTTGTGTTTTAAAAAATACTTCTATATAATTGAAGTTTATTTTTTGTTATTATAGTTATTAATGTTACCTTGGAAACTAGTTGACATGAAATAAGTTGCTTAACTTTTTTTCAGTATACGTTCATTTCAAGTAATGAAATAAATTCAGGTTTTTTTATGGTTTTAGTTTTGATTAATGATAATAACCATGTTTCGATTTGGTTCATCCAATATGGCCCATAAATTTCTGCCAATAAACAAAAATTAAATTAAAGCTAATCGCAGTACCTATCTATCAACACTTCTACTGAATGTGATCATGCACTGAATGCAAAAGACGTGGTATAATGGGTAACTTTGTTACATAACAGAAGATATTTCCTTTCAGACTTTGAAAGATTAACACTTGCTTTAGGGTGAAACTTTATATTCTAACCGTTTTCACAATGAGACTCTTGTGTCTGCTGGAAAAACACGGTAACAAAGGCTCTCCTCCATATTTATCGGAAACTGTGCGTGTTTGTCTTCCTCCGCCCCCTCGTCGCAGAAACACATCAATGAAAATCTGCCTCACACAAGCCATAAGCGATGGAAAACACAGCAACTTTCACATCTGTAGGTTGATGCTGCTTTTGACATTTTCATTTTATAAAGATCAGTTCTTTCTCAGAAGTGCATCAAGCGTTTGTTTCCCTGATACAGCGCAAAAACTGATTTTCCTACTAAGTATTTTTGTCTGTTTTCCATTGCAAATATTTAAACATTCTTAAATCAACATACATTTACTGGAGAAGCAAAATGATTTTGAAAATAGAATAAAAATAGGCACAAATTAAGTGAGCTAATGCTTGAAACAAAAACAAACAGCTGCCAATCGGGTCAGAAAATAAACTAAATTCAAAGAGAAAGCTTGATTTTTCTCAGACCCCATTTTCAGATATTTGTTCTTGTTTAAAGCATATACACAAGCTCTTTAAAGCAGGATGGATTCTGATTGGCTGATAATGTTTATGTGGCTCATCAGCTGGAAAATAAATCATTGGCTTCATCCGAAATCGCATACTTCCCTACTTTATATAGGCGAAAAACAGTGAGTGACAAAAAAGAATGTCAGAATTCACAGTACTGATAAAAGGCAAAACATATACGGATGATCTACTACTTCTGGTGAGATTCTGAAGTGTGCCTAAAATTGACACTTTACTGTCCCATGAGGCCGCGGGAGAGGATTTATGAAGCGACACTAATGACACTGGTAGGTCACATGACACAAACAACATGGCGAATATAATATGCCCAAATTTCATCCATATAATCATACTTTTTAAACGGTCACAATGTAAATGTACAAAAACACAAAGTAAAAACAGATGACTAAACGCCTGTGAAGAGACGACTCAACGCCGGCACAACATATTGTTGTGCCCTAAATTAATACATGATTAACATGTGTCACGGAACGCTCAACGACGCCTCCTCCTGGTTTCATCAGATCCCTCTCTCCTGCATATTAGAACTCCTTCCCTTCTCATTATCCCCTTATTAATTGGCTATCATCTCATCAGCCCCACCTGTGCACCCTTTCAGCTCCCCTTTATCTGGACTGCTATGTTCTTTGTTCCTTTGTGAAGTCTTGTTTTACCGTTACTCTGTCTCATGCTAGTCGTCTTGTATTTGCTCTGGTATTTTGATCTTGGACTGTGTTACTCGCCTTTGAACCTTTGCTGCCTGCCTCTGACCCTAGCCTGTTTGTTACGCCTTTGGATTGCCCTTTTCAGCGGCTTTAGTTAGTTTACCGGCCCCTCCTGTCTTGGGCCTTGAGTTTATGTCTGTTTACCTCTGTTGGCTTACCTGCGTTAATAAAGTACTGCAAATGGATTCGTCCGCCTCTGCCTCTTCATCACAACATGATTTAATACATGATTTTTTTCAATCTACATTAAATTCTGAAATGCACTTTCTGTAAAGCTGTTTTGAAACAATATGTATTGTGAAAAGCGCTATACAAATAAAGTTGAATTGAATTAAATTCAAATGTAGCACCTACTCAGACAGTATGGGATTTCAGACACAGCGTATATAATTATCGTTTAATATTTATTTATTTACTTATTTCAGCAACATTTCTTTTTTTTTTTTAAATAAACAAAATCAATATACAAAATCAGATGTATACCAGTAGTAACAACAGTAATAATAACATTTACATAGAATCTCTCAATGTAATATTTTTTTATCGGGCCTTATAGTAGTGAACCCACCTGGGATGCTGAAGGAGGCCGTCTGCTGGACCTCGCCGCTCCTGAGGAAAGAGCAGGTGTAGTTGTTCACGAGATCTCGTCTCACCGTCAGCGTGCTGAACACTTTGACCACATCCTCATCTGTATGGAGCGTTGAGCTTTTGGACGTCTCCGTGAGGTTTGTGTTCTGACCGTCGCTCCAGAAAACCTGAGGTGACGGGAACCCCTGAGACTCACAGGAGAGCTCCACTTCATCCTGACCCGTTTTCCTCACGCTTTTCTTTATGGGAGTATAAGGAGCTGGAAAACATAAACGTAATACGTAAATTATATGGAAGACAATCTGGTGCAAGTTAAAGAGAAGCACATGAAAACGTGTTCAGGATTGTGGATAAGTTTGGAAAACTACACTAGGTCTATTTTTGTAGTATGATGTATGTATATATTGTGCATATACCGTGTTTACAAATTTACTGTATGCATTGAACAACTCAACCAAAACAAATTCTACATTTGCCAAAATGTGCAGCATATAAATGAATGCAGCATAAGTAAACCGAATTCATTGCTATTTAATATGTGAATAAAAAAATTGTGATTTAGAATTTAATACAACAAGAACTGTAGCTAGTGTGTCAGCAGAAGAAAGAGTCCTATTAGGAGTCCCATAATGCATTGCAGCAGTTAATTAAACTGCAAACCAATCACCTGACACCTTAATGTTGTCAGCAATCAAATGCGACTTTTATGAAGTTGTTTGTTGTTAGTAAAGCACCTGTTACATTGAGCGTGACTTGCTTGTAGTCTCCCTCATCTCCCTCTTTTACGATACACCGGTATGTTCCCGAATCTTTTATCTGGAGCTTTTTCAAGTGTAAAACCGCTCGGTTTTCTTTCAGCTGTTCTTGGATGAGCTGCGCCCGCTTTTTGAACGCATCATTGGTGTAAATTTGGTTTTCTCTGCCTTTCTCGAGCCGATACACGTCCACATCTGGCTTCGGGTTGATGCGGGTCCATATGACGGTGAGGTTTGAGGGTTGTTTAACATCGGAGAACACACACACCAGCTCGACGTCCCCGTGCAGCTCTGCCTCGTAAGAGCTCTTCTGTACGTTCACAGTAAACAGGCCTAGAGGAAGGCAGGATGAAAACATTTTTTTTAAAAGGGGATATATTATGCCCTTTTTCGAAGTCTTGATTTTATTTCTGGGCTCTACTAGAATGTTTTCATGCTTGTATGTTCAAAAATACACATTATTTGTCCCATAATCTCCATAGAGTGCCAAAGTGATGAAGTCACTTTGTAGGACAACTCGGCAGCTAGCGGCGCATGGGTTCCCTCGATCGAAAAGCTATGCATTTTCCCCATAGACTTTTGGAAAATCGCAAAAAATAAGATCTGTGTTCAACAAAGAGTTTTGACTCTTACACGTTTGTCTATCAAGATAATCTTAACAAGTTAATCCAAAATGTATACATTTTAAAGCCTGTATAAAGTTTTAAAAAACACAATCAGACACGATAAAGTTTAATAAAACACAAGCAGGTTATAACTGGTGTGTTTTATGTCATAGATCAAAACGTGAAAATATTTAGAGGCTTTGTTAACCACAGACCTTATATCAGGCGATTTAGCAAAAACCCATTCAAAAATCCCATAGACTTATGGGCGAGGGAACCGGGAGTACAAAGTGACGTCATAACTTCGGCACTCCGTTGCTGCAGCTCCTCTTTTCCCAGTCTGCCAGTAATGTTCTGTTTAGTTCCTGTCTCTATGAAACCCCTCCTTCTGAAAAGCACACTGTGCTCTGATTGGTCGGCTGGAGCAGTGTGTTGTGATTGGTCGAGCGGTTTGAGTGTGTTTGGGAAATGTCCCGCCCCTTTACAGCCGGTTTAACACACTACTAACTAACTCAACCAGGCCCCGTCCCTTTATTCTGCGTATTAATTATTCAAATGAGGAATATGAAAGAAACTCAAGACTACAATATTTAGGGAGTTCAGAAACAGTGACACTGATATAGAGAAGAACTCTTTGTAACTTAGCAGAGCTTTTTCAGCAAAATTACATGGAAGAAAGTGTAAAAAAAAAAATATTAGGAGCCATTATATTAGACAACTTCATCAGACCTGGAAGTGAAATGCTCAAAGGCTCAGATGTTGCACTTTCACGGCTCATGAGATGTAGTGCAGTTCTCAGTTGTGTTTTATCAACTTTATTTAAAATGAGTTAGCCTACTATAGTCATCATCATCAGTAAGATTATAATAATGAAGCTGTAAATGTGAATAGCAGCTCAGGTCATTTTATGAGATCTATCCTGACAAATCTAAGCAGTTTCCCAAACAGCAAACTGACATTGAATCAACGCGGAAACGACGTCTCTCATGACATCAAAACAACGTTGATTTTGCTCATCGAACGTCAGACGCGGCATTCTTCAAAGCTAAATGAAAATCGAAAATTGATTTGCTTTCATAACGTTGAAACAACGTTGATTTCAAGTTGATTTTCCGCTAGTTTTGAAAGAATGACGCGTCTGACGTTGGTTCAACGTTAATTCGATGAGCAAAACAATGTCAGATCAACGTTGTTTCGATGTCATGTTTCCACGTTGATTCAATGTCAGTTTGCTATCTGGGTTGTCACTCTTCTGTAAAGCTTTTCAGTTTGAAAAGCTTAATTTGCTACATTCATTTCTGGGAGAAACCACATAAACAGTTTCTCGTATTAGCAGTTCCTAGATTCATCGTTTATCATTTAAAGCCAAAAGATATGTGCAATGCATATTAATAATCATACCTGAAACTGAGATGGCAGGCCATAGCAGAGCCTGGAATATGAGCACCAGCGTTCCCCTCATTGACTCCTGCAGGCAAAGACAACACATCAGTCTGATATCACACACAATCCTGATCTGAAGCCTGTTATGAAGAGTTTGTGCATGTGACTATGAGCAGAACTAGTCACTGATGTCATGACCCACAATGATTCAGTAGCGATTCACTTCTTGATTTACTGTAAAAACAGCACTGACTGAACCAAAGGAGTCTGCATTAATAACAGTTACAAAGCAGTTTTGTTTTTGTTGTTGATTTGTCACGTGACCTCATGTGAGTCAGATCAGTGGCTCGACCGTGTGACTGGATGATTCAGCACATTAACTGATTTACATGTGGGACAAAACCTAGAGCCCCAGGTAGATTATCTTAGAAATACAGTGACCGTTCTTCCTCGGAAAGGACGATCTCTTTCAACACGAAGCTTATCAGTAATTCTTACACACATTACTCAATTTCCATAACGGACACCATAGCAAAGCTTTCATGGTGATACTTTACACAATAAGGTTGATTAGTTAATAAAAATACACCTGTTCATTGATTATGTTACTGTCGTTCACATTGCATTAACTAACGTTACCTAATACAACCTTTGATTTTATTAACGTATTAATAAATGTCGAAATTAATATTAACTAAGATTAATAAATGGTGAAGTATTGTTCGTTTTTAGTTCATGCTAACTAAGTTAACTAATGAACCTTATTGTAAAGTGTTCCCACTATCATGTGTTGAGAACAGAAAATGTTCAAATGTTCAAAATGTACTTCAGATAGACTGATATATGACATACACTTACATCACGTTTAATTTGTGTTTCTTTGTTATTGTTTGTAAATTCATTCGCAATTAATGCATAAAAATCGTTCCTTCCTACACTCATTAGACGACCTGACCAGTGACTTGAGTCAACTCTATTCTACATTTCTAAGTAGTTCGCAAAAAGCACCTTCAGGAAAGCAAGTGTGGATTATAAATAGACGTATCACCTCTATATTCACACAGTCATAGTAAGACTGAGAGAAATGGTGGCGTTATCAAACTCTTCATTCTGATGCTGGTGATCATTTCCTGTTTGACTGTGAACATAAGTTGAATTGTTGAACATTTGTTGAACATTTAATTTGGATTCCCCAGGTTACTTGAGTTTACATCACTGTGAAAAACTTGTTAGATAGTGAGTAAAACAACAACAACACCCACACTGATAAACTCACTCAAAGTTAAAAACAGCGAGAGTATGAGTAATGCTACAGGGCAACCCAAGGTTAATTGGTTGGCAAAAAAACGTTACTTACCCTAGTAAATCCCCTTTTTAATTTTTGGAGTTTCAACCAACAACCTTTGGGAAACCAGTTTCCTAATCTGCCACAAACATTTTCTATCCAATTAAAAAGATGAGATTATCTACTTTTTAGCCTGAATGAGGAAATTCATACTTGTAGAGAAATGCTTAACTCTTAAACAGAAGTGTAAACTACCCAGCTAAAATCAGTCTTTAGGAATACTAGGAGTAATTTTAAGATCAGTGATGGTGAAATCTTAGAAGAATATGCCACTATTTTTTTTTTTTTTAATAAAAACTCACATAAAACATATTTAACATATTTAAACATAAGATACTGCAAAGAATACCATGTCAAAAACACGGGCCTGGTTTCATAGACAGGGCTTGGATTAAAGCAGGATTATAGGTGTTAAGGCCAATTTATACTTCTGAACACCGTAGCCGCCACCGCCGTGGGCATTTATACTTCTGCGTTCTGTCCGGGTTGCTCTGTAATTACGCCACTGTAACACTAGTTGACGTTAGGGTTTCGATGTTCCACTGTGTCGAGTTTCGCTGATACAAACAATGGCGGCTGAAACTGAGTGTATTTGTGTGAGTTGGAGCTAATCAATGTTGAAAAACAGTTAATTTTAATGAAATTACAAAAACTAATATGCAGAAATGAGAGTAGGCTTCGGAGGAGATGATACGTACGACCCATATAAACCGGTTGAGGCAAAAAGAGGGAGAATTTTCTGTGCTTGTCTGGCCCCTTGAGAGACATGGAAATGCATTTCAGATATTGTTGGCCAGTAGGTTCGTCGTGTGCAGCCATTTATTGTACATCAGTGTACTTCTGATTTTCAAATTCAAAATGGTGGCCTAGAAGGAAACGCGATGCTGCAAATCCGACCAATCACAGATCTTGAAGTTGTAGTTACATTTTTGGGGGAGGTGCGCGTCAGGGTACGGCATTTGGCTTTAGTTTAAATCAGACATTTATGTAGCTTTTATAAAAGTGCTTTAGAAAAAAACATTAGTGTGCATCTGGTGACAAAACAATGGCAGTGACTTATTTAAAGACATATCAGTGCAAGTTGCTTTCAGTTAAAACAACTCAAACATTTTAGTCTGAGACTAGCTAAAGCTTTGTCTGTGAAACCGGGCGATGGTTTTTCCATGACACATTTCTAAATAATTAAAAATGAATTAATTCATTGATAAAAATGGGAAATTAATAAATATAAATTTAACAAAACATTACTACTATGGTAGCACATCTACTATAAGGGTACTTTTTTGGTCTCTAGCTTTATGAGACAATGGAAAAAGCTCAGGCTTAAACATGTTCAGTCCCGTAGCTAAAATAACAATGTAGAAGCAAGACATTCTTCACAGTCCTGGGTCCATTTAACCCTTTTAGACTCTACTGCATATCATTCTATAGAGATTACAGGGGAGGATTTCCATCTGTATGTCATGACAGGTATCAAAACAATGATATTTAACTGTATAAAAGCCTTAAAAAATAAATAAGAAACTGGTGGCAGTTGCATAAACAGTCAAGACTGTCTTGAGAATTATTCTGACCAACTAGCAGTTAGAACGACTTTAAAAGGTTATGATTTGTCTTAAAAAAAGACTACTGAACATTAGTCCAAGCATTTTATGCAACTGGCCCATGGATGTAATTATTAAACATACTAGCCTACCACTATGGCAATTCCATGACACTTTTCCTTCTGCACAAAACTTGCCTTTTCAGTGCATCATACTGCAGAAATACAGTTTGCAGCAAAACCACCTTAATGTTAAATTGGATGTTAAATATGGTTATTACACACTGTAAACAACAGCTTAAAATGTATGACTTAAAATGACAAATTAAATATAAAATAGCCCAGTATATTAAAATAAAAAACTCCAAATCATGATCATTTTATTTACACTATATTCATTAGTAGAGATCAGGTTACTGTAGCCTTGTGTGTATTATATATTCACGAAATTGCTTGCTTACTTACTTACTAATGATGAATGTCTCGCATGAGCAGAAGCCTGTATCCTGTGGCTCACTTTGTGTTACTGCGGGTTTGTGGAGAGGATATGCTTTAAACGCCTTCTTATACTGTGGTAAAAGGCGGTTTCTCAAGCGCGTCCTCGGTTCCTCCCACTTTCGCTGTTCATTGGCCAAGTTTCAGAAAATTTGTGCTCGTAGAAAAACATCATCATGAATTCAGTTTGGCTTCTCTTCAGTCTTCACGGATTCTGAGAACGCAATGACAGGACCGATAAATCATCGAGGAATCCGGTAAATCATCACTGGAATGAACATGTAGATTCGCTGATATCATAGTCTCGTTTCCTACGTGAAACAAATCTATAAAAAACGGAATAGCTACTGTTAACAAGGAAGTGAGATAGATAGATAGATAGATAGATAGATAGATAGATAGATAGATAGATAGATAGATAGATAGATAGATAGATAGATAGAGGGGTGTTTCAGGAGTTGTCCATTAGTTTCATTTTGTCCTGCATGCAGAGACTTGAAATAAATTGTATCATTTTCCACGAATCCTCTTCATATATATATATATATATATATATATATATATATATATATCTGGTAAGGCTTCACCTCGATAATGCCCTTGAAATGAAGATCTGCCATCATTTACAGACCGTAAATGTAATTGCATGACTCTTCCTTCCTTCCTTTCTTTTCTGTAAAAGTAAATGAGGACTGAGTCTAAAAAAACTTGTGACAAAAACAAAATGACAAAAAAGACTTCCACTAAGGTTCCACTAACAATGAAAAAAAAAAAAATCTAAAGCATTTATTAATCTGTTAATTTCAACATCTACTAACAAATTACACACAAGTTAATATTATTTAATGGACCTTTGCTTAAATGAAACAATAAACAGTTGCACTTTTATTAGCTAACATTAACAAAGATTACTGCTCATTGTTCGTTGACACATTAACTAACCGTAAGTATATAGTAAAATGCATTATGTTTTAAATAAGTCAGACAAGAGGGTGAGTAAAATATATTTTGGTTGAATTATTCATTTAAAGTTTAATAATAAGTATAAGAAAATATCTCATGACTTGCATTACTGTAAAACTGCTTGTGTGTTTGACTTGGACAAAGCACCTTGTGACTGTAAAGAATATTGGGGGATTTTGTTAATAATTGCTCAAAGTGAAATTATAACAAACCATCTCATTTCATTAGCATAGGTTCTCACGTAATCCAGGGCATTCTGGATCTCCTTTAACTGGAATTTTTTTTGGATGTGATTTAACTTCCTGCCGGTAGCAGATCAATTGAATGGCATCATCATGCTATGATTTTGATTATTTGGGTTTTCCATCTCGTTCAGATCAGATTTACTTGTATGATGGAATCTCCACCAGGGCATCTGAAATGCCACACTAATCTGAAGGATGTTCATTTTAATATTTGAATTGTCTTGGTCCTTTTCCTTCACGGAAAGACAGCTTATTTAATAATGAAGATTCCCATGCTGTGTTTTTTCTTTTCTTTTTCTTTTTTTTGGGGGGGTTCAGGCTAGACCTGTTTGGTGGGCTCATGTTACTTACCTGTAGATTACTGTGTGGCATGGGAAACAACCTTGGGATTTTAGCACACATGATCAGGACAAAACACAACAAAAACATGCACTGAGGTTCAGAAGTCAACACTGAATTTAAACTAATATATAGTAGTGGCCAAAAGCAAAAGCTATGTCCAGCATAGGAAAATTTACATCTTGATGTCAGTTGACATTAATTGTGACAGATGACTGGACCTAAAAGTAACTTGACATTAAAGGGATGCTTCACCCAAAAATGAAAAATAGTCGAATAAAGCCGTTATTTATGTTTTTTTCGCACAAAAAGTGTTCTCGTCGCTTGATAAACTTATAATTGAGCCGCTGTAGGCACATGGAATATTTAAACCTTTTCTTTAATTACTTTATGGGCCGTCAAGAGCCAGTCCCTTAGGCAGTCTATGTAGGACTGATCCAGCTCTCAGATTCAATCAAAAATATCTTTATTTGTGTTCCGAAGATGAACGAAGGTCTTACGGGGTTGGTACAGCATGGGGGTGAGTAATTAATGACTTAATTTTCATTTTTGGGTGAACTAACCCTTTAAGTTGCGCTTTAGGTGTAAGGTGTAACTGCTTTTTGGCGTAGAATTTGTGTTAAATAAATATGAACGTTTTTTTTTTTTTTTACACAATCTCAACACTTCTCTTCAAAAGGCCTTTATTAACCCCCCGAGCCGTGTGAAGCACTTCTATGATGGATATATGCTTGTATGGTTTCATAACTGAAACAGCCAGTCACTGCTATTATAAAGCTTGGAAGAGCCAGGGCATTATTTTTATATAACTCTGATTGGCAAACACACCTAGGATGACTTGATGGTGAGTAAATCATGGGCTAATTTTTATTTTTGGGTGAACTATCCCCATAACACCCGAGTGTAATGGTAAGGGAAAATGCTGAGTGGCTAGTAACCATTAGCCACAGTGGCTGGTGAGCAAGAAAAAGTTAATTTCGAGCCCTGCAGAGGAACTGCTGGAGCTTTGAACTGTGGGTGAACGGATCTGCAGTCACTGTGTACGAAGCGGAGAATGACATAATTATTATAATTAATATAATCATTTGATTTCATTTTTCACATTTATATAGTGCTTCAACAAATGGAAGGGGGAATTTTCAACTCTCAACCACCACCAGTGTGCAGCACCACCAGGATAATGCGACAGCAGCCATATTGTGCCAGAACGCTCGCCACACACCAGCTTATTGATGTAGAGGAGACAGAGTGATGAAGCCAATCAGTATATGGGGATGATTAGAAGGCCATGATGGACAGGATGTCAGGGTTAAACCCCAATTCTTTTGCTGAGGGTTTTTTGTTTTGATGACCACAGAGAGTCAGCACCTTGCACTATACCAGATTTTTGCGGAGATTGAAACTAGGCTTGACTGGTTGATCGATTGGGACTCTGAAGAATTATTTCCCTTTCTGCCCTTCACTGACTCATCAGTGTCGACATCATTGCTGGTCCTGTCCAGCATAAAACCTGTTATATTCAGACTGTGCGTTTATTATTGCTGGATATATCCTCTATAGAGACTGTATCATCGCCCTGTACAGACACTGTATTATCATCATCAACCCCGCCCATCCTCCCTCACCCACCTCAGTCAGTCCTTCACCTCACCTGGTTCCCCCTTCACACTGTGTGGTGCAGCTGAGCCCCAGGTCTTACGATCACCAGCTTCACTGAAACAAGAGGATCCTTCGGCTCCATCTTCAGCCACTGATCCCTTTGCTCCACCTCCACCTGTCGAACTCCTTCGGCTCCACCGAGCTCCACCCTCCCTTCGGCTCCACCTTGGTCCTCATTCGCACTGGGTCTGCCTCAGTCCTCGGACACCCTGGTTCCTCCTCGGAGGCTTTTTCGGTGTGGCTCCACCTTGTTCACCAGTGCCAGAGGTGCCACTTGGTCCCATCGGCTCTCCGTCTGCGCCTTGGGCTCCCCTAACAACTCTTCTGGGGGCGTGTATGTAACATACATTCAGTTATATTTGTCATAGGGTATGTTTACATGACAACGATGCTTAAAGGGGGGGGGGTTATGATTGCGATTTCACTTTTTTCATTTTAAATAGTGTGTAATGTTGATGTTGGTGCATGAATGGTATCTACAAAGTTTCTGCGCTGAAAGTTCAATGGAAGCAGAGATATCGTCTTTTAAAAATCAGGAAGTTTTTTGCCTACTAAAACGACTCGATTGGGACTACTGCTGGGTTTTTGACGTCACTAACCCATACATTTACATCAACCCTCCCTCTGGAATATGCAAAAAAGGGCATGGCCATGTTTCTGCGGCTCGTCGAAAGTGTGTTGTGTTCACCAGCTGTCAGGTCTTCTCTGTTCGGCTTCCCATGGACGTTGTAGTTCGTCAACAATGTATACAATTTATGTGTGATTATGTTCCTGAAAATGACATCACTCTCTGTGTTGCACATTTTACGGAAGACAGCTTCCAGAATCTCCACGAATTCAATGCTGGATTCAATAAGAAACTGTTACTAACACATGAAGCAGTTCCAACTTTAAAGCCACTCTGAGGAACTTTTCAACCATCATAATATATTACCAAAAAAACCCATTGAGATGGTACATCGACTTACAATAGGTTGAATGACACGTCTGCCGTAGCCTGAAGGTGTCTGTATCGCTTTTACTTGCACTTTGTAACTTCGGGTTTCGGGTAGGAACCCGAGCACAAAAAGAACTACAAAATTCGACCGCTTTACGGCATACGTCTCTTCCCCCACCACCCACAACTTCCTCAGATCCTGAAGTGAGTGCTCAACTCGCATTTGATTGCCGACTGTATGTTTTCTTCATGGTCGAACAACAGCGAGGACAAGGATTAACACATTGGTCTAGCTTTCGCTTCGCTCGCTGGTGTGAGCTAAAAGAGCCTGCACGCAAATGCCATTTCCAAGGTAACCCAGATAAATTCATATTTATTTTCTGGTATTCCGGCCACAGCCGATGGTGTTATGAGTGTAATAAAATGCCCACAGCCCAGTGTTCATTTCAAAACAGCCCGCCTCAGTGCAGGGCTCGCACTAATAAAATCGACTCATGTCAAAAGTAACGTTACATTAAATGTAGTGAACGTGCCCACGACTCAGTAGTACCCACAAACACTACACACCACATGTCCCACGGTTTCTGTAAAAATAAACCAACACACATACAGTCAGCTCAGGCCGACTGTGTTTTCAGTGCAGTGAATGTGCCCGCTGTCCCACCCCCACATTCACTCACAGACATGATAAGCCCCACAGGACTCACCCCACTCGCTCTCTCTCAGCAGACTGCTATATGGGAATCGAGCGCGGCAAGGCTGCTTGCCTCAAAAACTGCAAGCACACACAATTGAATATAAAGACACGGGAGGCTGACCGGTTCACTGTTTGTTGAATTTAATTTGCGACATTGCTGCGGAGCTTGTGGCCTCTAGGGACGCTAGACGTGAAAGTTACAGGTCGAGCGCCTCTAGTGGCCAAAAGTTACACAGTGTGGCTTTAAAACCAGAGGCAGCAGCTGTTGGGCCTGTAAGTAGGCTAAGACTTAATCGTTTTAAATGTATTTGCATGTATAATTTCAGACCTAATGTTTTAGTTTTGTCAAATGCCAGCTCTGGCTTTATAGCCACTTAGTTATGCTATTTCGTGTCTATGACAAACGCATACAAACATTTTGGACCTAAATTTGTATATGTACTAATTTTGTAAATGTATTTTTCATCTATATATGCTTAATGACATTATTTTTCGATTTGATCAAGAATGTAAACCAATGCCAACACTGTTTGTGTATATAGTAGCCAGTTAGTTGATGCTATTGTGTAAAACAAATGTGTATAAAGTCAAAAAAAAAAAAATATATATATATATTAGGGATGGGGCCGATCCGATCCAGTATCGGTATCGGGACCGATACCAGCGTAATTCACGTATCGGATTTTTCCGATCCAACCTGCGGAGAAATCCGATATTTATGATCCATGTCTGCGCTTTAACGTTGGCTGCTGAAATGACTCCAAAAGGGATTCCCCGGGGCTGCTAGTCTGCTAGCTGGCTGCAAAATGTGGAATGGATATCCTGAACGGAGGTGCAGCTCAATCATAGACTGTAAAAAATAGGGCTCAATGAGACACACAGACGCCCGCTCAAGAAATCCATTCCGCAGTTTGCAGCCAGCTAGCAGGATAGCATTGAGCTACCAATATGTTCGCTGTGTGGAAATACTTCACACTGGAAACACCGCAGCAGAGCAAGACAGCAAAATGCAATGTTTGCAAAGCCGTATAAATTAAACTATTTGTCTGTGATGCATGTTTGCAATTCGCAGTCCAGAAGAGAAAGAGAGAGAGATCTCTCACGCGGTGCCACAGCACGCACAACACGACAGCCCTGCTTAATGAGTGACGACAGAGAAAACATAGCCTGGTTACACTTTAGATCTGTGATATTAGTCTGATTTCCAAAGATTAAAGAATATATTGAGGTAAAAAAAAAACATTAAACAATAGCCGCATTCTGTGTAGCCAACTTCCTTCCCATCGCGGCGGTGCACTGTCATTTCTCCGTAAAACTCAAACTTTAAGACAGAATCAGCAGGATCGGTAATTGTTGTAAAATGCCATCTCTGCTATTGCGCAAAATTTGCGCAAGAGGGCGGCTCGCGCTCCGAAACAGACAAGCCAATTATACTTTGGGCTTCATATGCGCGTCTAAACGATCAAATGCACAAAAATGTCAAAACGACCGGCTTGGAGATTATCACTTAACTACGTTCATTTTAGACATAAACGGTTCATGGAAATAGTTGGGAGAAAATATGGTGCATCAGTAGACTATGAAATCCGCACTAGTTCTTAAAGGGGTAGCAGTATAAATGTGACGATTGCGACATTACTGAGAATAAAACAACCAAAGGCAAAGAGAAAATCACTCAGCTCTTGAATGAATAACTTCAGCTTTAATAAGCATAAATCTATCTAGATTTAGACGATATACCTGAATAATGTTAGTAGACCTTCCTGAAATTAAAGCACTGTGTAGGCCTGTATAATGCGTATATCTTTGTTTAATTGTCTATCTATTGTTTAATATATCTATTATATATATATATATATATATATATATATATATATATATTGACATAGGCTACATACGTACGTATCATCCTTGCTTGTAGAGAGGTGTTTATTTCAGCATCATATAAAATCAACAATAATGATAAAT
This sequence comes from Pimephales promelas, assembly GCF_016745375.1. Next base: position 562,452 of record NW_024121180.1, on the reverse strand, counting down.
AATGTTAAAGCAAACACAGGTCTGGTATCGGAAAAGTATCGGTATCGGCCGATATCCAAAGTCAGGTATCGGGATCGGATCGGAAGTGAAAAAATGTGGATCGGTGCATCCCTAATATATATATATATATATATATATATATAGGGAAATTACCATTCATAAACGTTTTGTAAGAACCGTGTGTGGTGAGGTTCTGCTTGCCTCTCTTCATCGCCGCTTTCTGGGTTTGATTCTGGTTCATACTGATACTGCAGTTTCGATACCATTATGTACATTTGACTTGAACACACATGCAACTTTCGCCCGTAAAGGTAATGGGCGTTAAGTATCTGGACAACATGCACTACAGTTTAGCCAATCACAACACATCGGCCCAAACTAGCCAATCTGAGCCCACTGCCTGTTTCTGAGGGAGTGGTTTCATAGACTCAGGATGTACACCAGTCTTTCAAATGACAGAGGAGAACGGGGCTTACAATTAAGGTGTAATTTATGAAAAATAAGACTTTAAAAAAAAGAAAAAACACAAATACATGTTATATTGCACCCCAAAAACACAATCATGCAAAGAAAAAAATGCAGTTAACCACCCCTTTAAAACGGATAAGCATAATTATATAAACATGCTATGCTGCTAATATCATCTCATTATTTTTTTTAAATTATAAAAGTACAGACTTTTAGACTTCACTGAAGTTCTAATCTTATATGATTTTCATGGCATGAAATCATTCTAAATCAAATGTATGTTGCAATATTTAAATTCACCAGCATTCAATGAAGCCAAGCAGTTTAAGAAACCAAGCAAGAGTTTTGACGTCCAGTTCTCAGAGATGTGCTTAGAATTAAAAAGGAAGTTCTATGTATTACACTTACGGGATGACTAATATTTACTGTTAAGAATGAAGAGTAACTCCCTCTACAAAAACACAGAATGACAAACACTGCATCTATGAACTGAATGACTGATGAACAATGTTATTTTAGTCATAAGTTGCTTGGCGTGAAGTTTGTTTGACTCTGTCATTTGATATTGATAAAGCGGTAAAGGATCATCGTTTTACTTTCTGTTTTCAGGGACTCATTCAGTCATCAGGAGACATGATGTTGACCACTAGATGGAGTACTTTCAATAAATCTACTTACTTGGCAGATTCTGAGGAACAATCAAACCATTTGACAATAACACTTTAGCAGACAACAAAAGATACAGATCAAGTAGAAAACCAAAAACTAGAATATTACATTAGATGCCGTGTGTCAAATGATGAAAAACAGAAGCATGATCCTATGAAGAGCCAACAACATTAGCAGTGCCATACCGTAGCACCATATTTCAAGAGTAAGCTAGAATAGTGCATGACAAGAGAAGTGAAACTGCAGAACAGAAGAGGGAAATTAGAAAAATTAACTGTATTTATGCATTTCCATATTTCGTTATAAAAAGTACCTTTATTGGCACATTATTCATTTTTATTACTTTATGCTATACTTTAAATGCAATGAAAAAGAGAGAGAAAATTGAAAAGAAGTCAATGTGAAAGTTACTGACACAATGCTGGGGTGTTTGGTTGGTTGCTAGGGAGTTCTGGGTTGTTGCTAGGCGGTCGCTTATTGGCATCCTTAAGTCAATATGATTTCACAGGAATGTCAAAAATATGAATGTATTTTGTTATTTTAAATGCTCTAGACGTTTTAATGAGATCCATATCAGTTTGTAAAATCAGAAAAACAGCATTTGATGTAGTTTAACTGTAATTTGTGCTGCTGTTTTAGACAGGGCTGTTTTTATTCTGATATGTATTATTTCTGAAAAACACCAGAGGAATTATTGACTTCAGCTGAAAAGGAAAGTTATTTCAGATACAGAGCAAGTTATTACACTTTGATGAGTTTATGAAGACTAGTAATAATGTGCACTGCTGAATTGTTTAGTAGCACTAATAAATTCAATTTTAAATTCATGTTCTTCTGTGGAACAAGACTATGCCTGGTCTCTTTACCAAGCAATTATGAATGAGAACTAAAGACGACAAGCTTCAAAAATGACACAAAGGCTCTACACTTTTACATTGCCTTTGAAGCTTGTCGTCTTTACTTCTCATTCATGCATGGGAAAAAGAACAGGCATAGTCTTGTTCCGCAGAAGAACATCGTCATGTGGGTTTGAAACAACTTGAGGTGAGCAATAATCATAGATATCCATAATAAAGGTTATGTCTTACAGCAGAGTCTCTATTGTCATCACTGGCGGCAAGCTTTCTGGCGGGCTCTGTGGTAGGCTAGATGTAAGATGAGTGATCAGCACAAACACAAATACTCTTTATGTCTTTGAAATCTTGACCGATTTGCAAACGGTTTGGTTTCTTACAAACGTCATTAATGTGGCTATAGTTCTAGATGATTATTTATTTATACACTTATAATTCATAAGTATGCATCATATTATTTATAACAAACCAAACCGTTTGAAAATCGGTAGAAAATTGAGTAAGTTGGTTATTTAAAAAGTACATGCACCAAAAACACAATCTTACAAGTGAGCGAGCCGACTGTGACAAGATGGCTGGGGGCCACCAGGTGCGGACGTCGACCAAGGGGGTAATCCATCAGCCGGAAGTTGAAGCCTCGCGGGAGCCGCCATTACAGCAGAGCTTCACCTGCTGTTAGCATCCCATTGACTCCCATTCATTTTGGCATCACTTTGACAGCGAATAACTTTACATCTGAGGCGTCCAAAGACTCCATTTGTCCATTATTTATTTATAAAGAAACACGACAATGTATAAAATGCTCCATTACTTGGTATCTTGCGTTACGGCCCCGTAGAAGCCGTTTTTGTAAAAATAGGCTAAAGATTGCGTCCTAACCATGGGACTTTCTGTTGCACAGACATTAACAGGAGGAGAAGCTTGCAGGCAATCTTTTAATGTCTATGAGGCAATCTGGGGGACATGGAGGCACAAAGTCAAGGGAGAAGCCCATAGATAGAGAGTCCATAAAAGCAACGGGACAAAATATTTCAACAACGTTTTTGGGGAATTAAGTGATTCAGATTTGTCTTTGCACAGCAACTAGAAGATAATAATAATGATAATAAACATTTATTTGTATAGCACTTTTCATACATGGAATGCAACACAAAGTGCTTCACAAACATGAAAACAAGTTTGCACAATGTCAATATCAAAGAAAAAATATATAAAACTAACAGAAAAAGACTTATACACAACTTAACATAATATTGTTGTACTGATAAGCAACTTTAAAAAGGTACTGTATGTCTTGACTTGACTTTTAAAAATATGAATGCTAGTAGCCTCTTTCACTTCATTCCAAATTTTTGGAGCATGGTGACTAAAAGAAGCACCTGATCGTATATGATTAACTGTATAATGTGCTAATGTATAAAGATTAGCATTAGAAGATCTTAATCTACGATTTGGAACATATCTTGACAGACAGTCTGAAATATACAGTATAAAGGTGCCAGATTGTGCTGAGTTTTATAAACAAAATAAAAGAACCTTAAAATCAATCCTTTGGTGAACTGGTAACCAATGTAATTCCATTAAAACCAGTGTAATATGTTCTCTTCTTTTTAAATTTCACTAGTAGCCTACTCTCAGAGTAGTAGCTGTAGTACTCTGGCTGCTGCATTTTCTATCATTGTTAGCTTTGCTAGAGCCGGCCCTTAGGAAGGCTAGGGTAAATAGCATTATAATCAAGATGAGAGAAGATAAAAGCATGGATCTCTTAGCATCATCCAAAGACAAAAACGAATTGATCGATCAAGGACAAAAACAAGGATTGATCCTTGTGGAACACCGTGTGTTATTTCATGTGCCTTTGATATACAGTCAACTATATTAACTAGGAAGTTCCTTTCTGTTATGTATGCTTTGAGCCAATTTAAAACATTACCAGAGAAATCAAGCTTTTCCAGAAAGATGTACAACTGTGAGACTGTCGTCACGCTCAGTTTGAGCCTGCGAAGTCGCTCAGACAGGAAGTGCAATAATCGGGCTTCAGTCTTCTCCGTTGAAATCAATGGGGTCGCTGTCTCCATTACTTTTACTGTCCATATGACGTCGACCTCCATTGGCCAGCAACAGACATCTAGCCTTTATTATGGATATCTTTGTGAGTAATGATAACATCATTTAAATTGGGGGTGAACTGTTCCTTGAATTATGTTTTGTTGTAATGTAATGCTGCTCATTTGCACTAGATGGTGCTCTTAGATCTTATAACATTAATTTAAAGGGCTCGATCACCCAAAAATATGAAGATTCTCTCTCCATTTAGTCCCTTTGATATGTTGTTCCAAACCATGCCTTATTTTTTTTTATTAAAATTTTATTATTTGACCTCCTGATTGACAGTGTCATTTGATTGATGCTTTTATCACATGTCTCGTTTTGAAACATAATGAGCACATCAAATCAATTGCTTTTAAATTATAATAATTTCAAGACATGCAGAAGACCCAACAAATAAAAATAATGAAGGCTTTTTTTATTCCAGTTATTTCAATTTCAACAAAAATCTCTTACTGCAACAGTCAGTACAGCATCTGCATTATCAAGCGTTGTGACTTTTCCAATATAGTAATAAGCTTATTAAAAACAAGCCGCACTGGGCCCACTTAAGGGCTAGCCTAAGGGCCCTCAGCAGGCTGCTAGCGCAGGGGCCCATGAGAATTCGCTCATTGGCAAAATGTAGGGCTTGCATGGGCAGCCCTCACTTAGCCCCCAGGAAGCCCGCACACACAGGGCACTATTAATCTACAACAATAGATCTTGTTCTCAATTAATCTGTTTCACTAAAAATACTTTTAATACTTTTCAGCTACTATAACTACAATTCTTTGGGAAAAACAATTATTCGATACATCTGAAATGAATGCAATCACCACATAACTAATTTCTGTATTTAAAAAAATGTTAGATTGTTAGATTTCAAATCAATGTATTTATTAATTACAAAATATAAAACATTAAATTCAGGTTAATACAGGTTAATAAAACTAATTTAACATTCTAAAAGGGACTAAAAATCCTCTATACAAATATAAAATAATTCAAATAAACATAAAATACCTTTGCTGGAAAAAAAATATATATACAGTCATGGTCAAAATTGATGGCACCCTTGGTAAATGTGATCAAAACTGGCAGTAAAAAAAATAAATCTGCATTGTTTATCCTTTTGATCTTTCATTAAAAAAAATGGCAAAATCACATTATAAAATAAATGCTTTTCTCCAAAACACATTGGCCACAACTATTGGTACCCCTAGAATATTTAACGGGTAAAATATCTCTGAAGGATATTCCCATTAATATGTACCTTTTTTAACACATCAGGGTGACCAGGAACATGAAATTGTCCAGTCATTACTTCTTGTTTCACAAGAGTTTAAATATGAGGAAACACAAATGCCAAATTCCTTTAACCATCCATCACAATGAGTAAAACCAAAGAGTATAGTTCTGATGTGAGGCAAAAGATTGTTGACCATCACAAAATAGATCACTAAATGTAAGAAAATAGCTAAAGAATCAGGGCAGTAATTAAGAAATTCCAATCAACTAAAGGAATCTGCCAAGAAGAAGATGTGTGTCTATATTGCCTTAATAGATGGTAAGGGTGAAAGTTTGAGTTGCCAAAGACTCTTCAAGGATCACAGATGGATAATTGCAAAGATTAGTTAAGTCTTGGGGTCAGAAAGCAAAAAAAAAAAAAAAAAAACAACAACTAAAAAAACACGTTGTTTGGGAGGGTTTCAAGAAAAATCCTCCTCGTTCATCCAAGAACAAACTCCAGCAAATTCAGTTGTCAGACATGACTGGATCTTCAAACGGCACAGGGTTCTGTGGTCAGATGAAACTAAAAAAAGAGCTTTTTGGCAGTAAGCACACTAGATGGGTTTGGTGGACATGAGAATAAAAAGTACCCTATGTGTACAATTTAATATACCGTTGGATCTTTAATGTCGGGGGCCTATTTTTCTGCAGGAGGTCCTGGACTTCTTATTCAGAGACATGGCATTGTGGATTCTATCAAATATTTATTTATTCATAAACATTTATTAGAGGATCAGCCCCATGAGATGAAACATCTCGTTTTCATGGGGGTCCTCAATATATAAATATCAACAGATAAAAAATCAAAACCTGACGGCTTCTGCTAGAAATCTTATAATGTGCCGTAGTTGGATCTTGCATCAGGACAACGATCCAAAACAAACATCAAAATCAACAAAAAAATTAGTTACGGAGCACAAAATGAAGCTTCTGCCATGATCGTCCCAGTGTCCTGACCTGATGAGTGGGCTGAACTGAAGTGATGAAGCACCGATATGGATCTGGGAATCTGAAGGATCTGGAGAGATTCTGAATGGAGGAATGGTCTCTGATCTCTTGTCAGGTGTTCGATCCCGATCTCATGAAAGTTCATATCTATAGCATGAATGTCATTCCAATGGAACTAGTTTTTGCGTGTATATGGTATGCGTTTTTCACGTGCATATGATACGCACTTTTTGGCGTATAATAAGTACAAACTCCCCACCCCCCTTCCCCCTAAACCTACCCAGGGGGTTTTCAGTGCGTAGCATATGCACGCAAAAACCATTTTTGGCGTATAAATGCCATGAGAAACGACAATCGTGGTATAGATACGCACTTTCATGAGACTGTGTTGGGTGTTCTCCAAACTTATCAGGCATTAAAAGAGAAGACTCAGAGCTGGTATCTTGGCAAAAGGAGATTGCAAAAAGTAATAAAAGGGTGCCAATAATTGTGGCCAACGTGTTTTGAAGAAAAACATTTACTTTATAATGTGATTTCCATCCCACTTTCAATTCCTTTACTTAAATGAAAGGTTAGAATTTTGCCAATTTTTTTAATGAAAGATCAAAAGGATAAACAATCCAGATTTATTTTTTTACAGCCAGTTTTGATCATATTTACCAGATGTGCCATCATTTGTGACCATGACTGTATGTTTGGTGTGCTAATCATTCATTGGCAAAGTTCACTCTTCCACCGAGGTCTCTTGACTAGTCAGCAGCCGGTGGTCCCACTCCTTTCGTCCACCGGCTATGTCTCTTGAATTCCGCCGCCACACCTTTATCTCACTCTCAATTTCACAATCACAAGGACTTGGCTGAAAGGAACATTTTCTTACAGCCTCTGAAAAACAAATAGGCATGAAACAACACTGTGTATGGGAAGTAATTAATACATGGCATTTCTAATACCACATGCTTACCTGTTACATCCCTTCTTAGCCTCAGGCTCTGAAAAGGTCTCTTTTGGTTTGAGCCATTCCAGTTCAATTGAGTGGTTAAAGAAAAAAATATATATATTTTTCAATAAAATTTCAACAGCAGCTAATTATTAGGTCTATAGATAGAAAACTAAATACAAACAAATATTTAGCAAACAATAAAGTTTCAATACGTACTAATTGTGAAGGGCTTCAACTGTGACTGTGAGGTTGCATAAATCCTCTGTCTGCATGTGTGAGAGAGAGAGAATGCACACAGTACTTACATCTACTTTGTTTACGTGAATACTCGACTTGGCATTTTGATATATTTTTGTGTTTATTTGGCCATTTAGGTCCATAACCAAAGACAAAGGCTATGCTTGTCTGTGTTGCGCTCGGAGCATATGTGCACAGCATTCTGCCAGTAGAATTCCGCTCTTTTTCCCGACTTATCGCACTTTTAATATTTCTTTTCAGTATAAAGCACATCCTGCTCTTTTTTTTTCTCATTTTGACCAGGGCAAAATATTCACTCTTGGTAAGTATCCTCTAAACCAGGGGTTTTCAAACTTTTTGTGTGTGAGGACCACTATTTGTAATCAAGATTTTTCACGGACCACCTCATAATACACATATTATGATATAATACACATATTATGATATTACATATTATATTATTTATTACATATTATAATCAGGTTCATTTGAACAACAGGCTTATTTTCATAGCAATGGAGTATGAAATCTATACAGCAATAAGAACACTTGGATATAGTCAGCATTTCAAAACCTTTAGCGATTTTAGGGGATTATTAATGTTAATCTTAAGAGTTCTACAAGTCCTCAAAAAGTAGACTTGAGAACATATTTGCCTCTGCCCTATAACGTTATACATTTAAAAGAAAACACAGTAGGCCTAACGTTATTCCAGGTTGAAAATAAAGTTGTCAAAAGGAAAAGCCATTGGAGTCTATTTGCCAGCCCGATATGAACGTAATATCCTCCTTTGTCACCCTCCACATCTTTCCCTTCCTCTTTGTATCGTCTGTCTAATATAGACCAATATTAAAAACAAACAACTAAATAAATGCTCACCTAACCTGTTGCTATCCACCGATCCGGGTGTTGTGGTTCTGACGACACAGAGCTTGAACGTCATGGCCGAGCGCCACTAGCCTATTTTAGTAATCACACAATAGCTTGACAATTTAATTTACATTTTATATAAATATAGGCCTACATATTCTTTTTATTTTTTTTAATGGGAATTTATTGGTAAAATATTTTATATTTTATTTTGCCTTTTCATGGACCACCTGCAGTGCCCTCACGGACCACTAGTGGTCCGCGGACCACAGTTTGGGAATCGCTGCTATAAACACAGTTGATTATGTCCTAAATAAGCATAAAAGTTTTTAACAGAAACGGCAATTCCCCTGTTGTATGATGAAGTTAAGCGAGATATTGTGGTGTCACTCTCTTAACCCTGAGAATGTCGATCAATTTTTGTTTCTGCATAAAAATCTGAAAATGTAATTATTTAGAATGATTTCAATGTCGAAGAAATTACTTTCTTTGGTGCACATTCCAACACTTAAGACCAAATTGTTAAATACTAAGTGTTTAAAAGATCCATCCATCCATCCATCTTCTTCCGCTCATCCGGGGCCGGGTCACGGGGGCAGCAGTCTAAGCAGAGATGCCCAGACTTCCCTCTCCCTAGACACTTCCTCCAGCTCTTCTGATACCGAGGCGTTCCCAGGCTAGCCGGGAGACATAGTCTCTCCAGCGTGTCCTAGGCCTCCGCCCAGTGGGACGTGCCCGGAACACCTCCCTTTGGAGGCGTCCAGGGGGCATCCGGAACAGATGCCCGAGCCACCTCAGCTGACCCCTCTCGATGTGGAGGAGCAGCGGCTCTACTCTGAGCTCCTCCCGAGTGACCGAGCTTCTCAGCCTATCTCTAAGGGATCGCCCAGCCACCCTGCGGAGAAAGCTCATTTCAGCCGCCTGTATCCGGGATCTTGTCCTTTCGGTCATGACCCAAAGCTCATGACCATAGGTGAGAGTAGGAACGTAGATTGACTGGTAAATCGAGAGCTTTGCCTTACGGCTCAGCTCCTTCTTCACCTCAACAGAACGGTACATCGACCGCATTACTGCTGAAGCTGCACCGATCCGTCAGTCAATCTCCCGTTCCATCCTTCCCTCACTCGTGAACAAAACCCCAAGATACTTAAACTCCTCCACTTGAGGAAGGATTTCTCCACCAACCTGAAGTGAGAAAGCCACCCTCTTCCGACTGAGGACCATGGCCTCGGATTTGCAGGTGCCGTTGTTTAAAAGAGTTTGAGAAAACGAAGTTAAATTTAAGTTGTTACCGTTTTTGCTTTTATGGAATGTTTTAAGTTTTGTTTAGTCATTGAGCAGTGCAGACATGCTTCAGCCCTAGTAGATACACTATATGGACAAAGTATGTAGACCCATTGACTTGGTTCTCCCTTTGCAATTGCAACAACTTTCATAAATACTCTTGTGGATGTATAAGCATACAATTCCACTGACACCCCACAATCTTGTGAAAATCCTTCCCAGAAGAGCTAAAGTTATTGCAACTGCAAAGGGGGGGACCAAGTCCATGTTATCGCATATGGATTTGAATGGCATTGAAGTTCTTGAAGGTGTAATAGCATACTTGTGTCCATATAGTTAGAGCCATAGGCTCGGTCAATGCTAGTTCAAAGTAATTTCTTCTGTAATTTCTCCTTTAGCTGTGAACGCTCCTGGCGCACGCCGCGTAAATTCACCACAATAATAACAATCCGCCATGTACCATGCACACCTGCTCTTAAAAGGTTAGTTAACCCAAAAATGAAAATGATGTCATTAATGACTCACCCTCATGTTGTTCCGAACCCGTAAGACCTTACACAGTTTCAGATATTTTAGATTTAGTTCGAGAGCTTTCTGTCCCTCTATTGAAAATGTATATACGGTAAACTGTCCTTGTCCAGAAAGGAAATAAAGACATCATCAAAGTAGTCCCAGTGGGTTAGTTACAATGTTTTGAAGCATCGAAAATACATTTTGGTCAAAAAATAACAAAAACTATTACTTTATTCAGCATTGTATTGTCTTCCGGTTCTGTTGTGCATCTATGTTCACGAGTCCGCAGTGATGCTGCTGACGTGTGTCTGGTGCGTCTGTGTATTCGGGTTCAAATAAATATGGCTGGCCGAAAAATGCAAGTCTTCCTCTGTGTGGAAATCCTTAGATGAAGTTTATCTTCTGTTTGCGAAGATTGTTTTGTACAGCGTGCGTCTCCCTCAGACTGTAATCGAAGCTCAGCCGCACCAGACACATGTCAGCAGCGTCACTGAACACAGATCCACAACAGAACAGGAACACAATACAATGCTGAATAAAGTCCTAGGTTTTATTTATTTTTTTTACCAAAATGTATTTTTGATGCTTCAAAACATTGTAACTAACCCACTGATGTCACATGGACTACTTTGATGAAGTCTTTATTTCCTTTCTGGACAAGGACAGGAGACTGTACATACAATTTCAATGGAGGGACAGAAAGCTCTCGGACTAAATCTAAAATATCTTAAACTGTGACAGGCTTGGAACGACATAATTTTATTCATTCAAATTTAAATGATTTACATAAACACCATTTTCCTTTTTGGGTCAACTAACCCTTTAACTGACCCGTTTAAGGAACCAGGTTACTGCGCCAACATCATTGGATTAACAATTTAATCCAAAGCAGATACTTTGCCCTGTCTTGTTTGGGTTTATGAAATGGAATAAAATAAATTCCATTAATCATCCTCTCAGGTGTTACAAGTCCAAGCACCACATCGTTTTATAATTTTCGCAGCATAAACACCATCAAACTCAGAGTTCCGGATCTTCCAATGATTCTTTACGGCGCTGAAACGTAAAGATGTCAGAGTTCCGGTTCCAGTGCAACTGATTCTCAATTGCCATTGGCTCATCTGTGTTCGAGGGGAGGGGTTTACTGATAGGCCAATTAGGACCCACCGTGAAGACGCAATCGGCCTTTGAAGGCTGCCTTTGCAGGATGAAGCATTGAATTGAGACACAGCACAAATATAGGGCTGAATAGAAAAAAAAATGTATCTATCCAGTAACTGATGATTTTTATATCCACGCAGTTTGGAGAAAAGCATTTGGGCTGTGCTGCTAAAGGCTATAGATCATTAAATACTGCTCTACAGACCCTGTGATAAATCTTTTTACACTGAGGACAATTGAGGGACTCATGCACAACTTTTAAAAAAGCTTCAAACATTCACTATAGGCTCAAGATGGCAACACATGATGCATTTAGAGCCGGGGACTTTTGAACAGGATGATTGGTGCAAGTTGTACTTATATGTAAATATCTTATCTTATCAAATTTATCTTTTAAATTTACACACAAAAACTTCCTTATAAACACTTCCCCTTGGGGGAATCCCCATTGCTCCTGCCAAAGTCTTTATGGGCAGACCCTCGACTCCTTGATTTTGATGTCTGCCCATATGAAGGACATTTCCAAAATGGTAAACTTCATATGCTCTTGTGGTGTTATGGACTTGCAATGGCTGACGTGCATGCATGTTCGTTAAGTCTACAAGACTGCTGGGTGTGGATTATTGTGTTTTTGATTCTAGGTTTCAGAAGCTGTCAAACGCCCCCTTAGCAGCCGATATGTGCCCTACAGCAGACAGTCATAGCAACATTACATCATGAAAGTGTGAACTCGGAAGGAGACCATGAGGCCTTAAGGGTTCAATTTGGGCTTAAGGGTTCAATTTGACACCCCGTACACTTCTACGCACTTCAAAATGTTTCAATGCATACACCTCGGAACCTGTTTCAAAGTTTGCATTCTCGAGCCACCAGGCACTGTTGTTGTGCGAATGAGTGGCCGGAGCGTGTTCATTTCATTCCAATGAAAGTAAATCAATCAAAATTAACTTTAGCTGGACAGTGACTTTATTCTAGAGCTGCTGTACTATCTCTGTTACTTTAACTTCCTATTATCACTGTAAAGCTGCTTTGAAAAAAATCTATGTTGTTAAATGGATTTAATTTAATTGCATATACTGTACTTGTAGCTTGACTTATTTTTTTGCAGTTCATTTTTGTGTGTGTAATATTTTTCATATTTGCTCCGAGTATAGCTATAGTACAGTGCAAAAAAAAAATAAAAACAAAAACTGAACGGCATCATAGCAGATTCCAAGTAACCAAGGTCTTAAGGCGATGTTAAACCTTTTGCACAGGTTCCGCAAAAATGGGCAGGTCAGCAGTATATAAATGACCAGCGCTCATTCTAAAGACCACAGATCATCTGTGAAGACACACTGTACTGAAACTGTAAGTAAGTGCAAAAAAATGGATCCTAAAATCTTTTTTGTAAAATTTGAAAACAGCGATGTTAAGGGCACACCTGAAGGTGACCACCAGGATGAGGGAAAAACACAAAAGAACAGTAAGTAAAGTTTATTCTAAAGCAGAAATGTTTCAGAAACTGAGAAATTACACTTATTGTTCTCTAAGAATGTTTAAATATGAAATGTATTAACATAATTATTTTTTCTATTTGCAGCATATGTTCTTGTTTGCATTTTGTAGCCTACCATATATTAATTTCAGATGATAATCATTATAAAAGAGCATTCAAAAAACATTTTTATACTTACGAAGGTTGATTTTAATAGTTATATTTTATAATATGGAGTGAATTGTTCTAAATTTATATGTGTGTGTTTTCTCTCTGTCAGGAGGAAGTTGGTGTTTGGTGTTATTGACAGTGTGTCTTGGGCTCATTTGTGCTTTTCTACTTGCCTACATCATACTGCAGCACACCAAAGGCACAGGAGAGAGAGACCTGGTAAAGAGCTACTCGAACACAGTTAAAGAGTTCAATCAGACTATCAACGGCTTAAAGAAGAACAACACTAAATTAACGATTGAAAAAGTCCAACTGCAGAACAACTTCAACTCTTTGAGTCAGAAGAAGCTGCAGCTGGAGACCCGAGTCAATAGCCTCACTGCTGAGAAAAGCCAGTTACAGAGAAGCGTTGACTCTTTGGGTCAGAAGAAACGGGAGCTGGAAACCAGAGTCAACAGCCTCACTGGTGAGAAAAACCAGTTACAGACCAGTTTTAACTCTTTGAGTCAGAAGAAACTGGAGCTGGAGACCAGAGTCAATAGCCTCACTGCTGAGAAAAGCCAGTTACAGAGAAGCGTTGACTCGTTGGGTCAGAAGAAACTGGAGCTGGAGACCAGAGTCAACAGCCTCACTGGTGAGAAAAAACAGTTACAGACCAGTTTAAACTCTTTGAGTCAGAAGAAACTGGAGCTGGAGACCCGAGTCAATAGCCTCACTGGTGAGAAAAGCCAGTTACAGAGAAGCGTTGACTCTTTGGGTCAGAAGAAACTGGAGCTGGAGATCAGAGTCAATAATCTCATTGCTGAAAAAAGCCAGTTGCAGACCAGTTTAAACTCTTCGAGTCAGAAGAACCTGGAGCTGGTGACCAGAGTCAATAGCCTCACTGCTGAGAAAAGCCAGTTACAGAGAAGCGTTAACTCTTTGGGTCAGATGAAACTGGCGCTGGAAACCAGAGTCAACAGACTCACTGGTGAGAAAAAACAGTTACAGACCAGTTTAAACTCTTTGGGTCAGATGAAACTGGCGCTGGAAACCAGAGTCAACAGACTCACTGGTGAGAAAAAACAGTTACAGACCAGTTTAAACTCGTTGAGTCAGAAGAAACTGGAGCTGGAGACCAGAGTCAATAATCTCACTGCTGAAAAAAGCCAGTTACAGACCAGTTTAAACTCTTCGAGTCAGAAGAACCTGGAGCTGATGACCAGAGTCAATAGCCTCACTGCTGAGAAAAGCCCGTTACAGAGAAGCATTGACTCTTTGGGTCAGATGAAACTGGCGCTGGAAACCAGAGTGAACAGCCTCACTGGTGAGAAAAACCAGTTACAGACCAGTTTAAACTCTTTGAGCCAGGTTAAACTGAACCTGGAAACCAGAGTCAATAGTCTCACTGCTGAAAAAAGCCAGTTACAGAACAGTTTTAACTCTTTGAGCCAGATTAAACTGAACCTGGAGACCAGAGTCAATAGTCTCACTGCTGAAAAAAAACAGTTACAGACCAGTTTAAACTCTTTGAGCCAGATTAAACTGAACCTGGAAACCAGAGTCAATAGTCTCACTGCTGAAAAAAGCCAGTTACAGACCAGTTTTAACTCTTTGAGCCAGATTAAACTGAACCTGGAGACCAGAGTCAATAGTCTCACTGCTGAAAAAAGCCAGTTACAGAACAGCTTTAACTCTTTGAGCCAGATTAAACTGAACCTGGAGACCAGAGTCAATAGTCTCACTGCTGAAAAAAACCAGTTACAGAACGGTTTCAACTCTCTGAATCAGCAGAAACTGGGTTTGGAAGTCAAAGTCAAATCTCTGACTGATGAACTACAGAAAGTTAATGATAGAGGTAAGTACATTTTGTTTTTACTTTACTTCTTCTTTGATGAATACATTTTTTCAAAAAGTTTTTTTCTGTTAGGAAATCGGTTGGGTTGGTTTTTCATAACCCCTCCGTTGAACTGGTTTAACAGCAGGCAGTACTGCAGGGATCGTGGTGGTGATCTGGTCATTATCAAAACTGAAGCGAAGCAGGTGAGTTTGGTTTAGCGTTTTTTTAATGAATGAGAGGAATCACACTTACTCCTGTTTTTATCCACAGAGGTTCATAACCTCAATAGTCAGGGATAATGTGTGGATTGGTTTGAATGACATACAGCAGGAGGGCCGTATGAAATGGGTGGATAATTCACCACTTAGTCAAAGGTAAGTGCTTGTTTAGTATTCACAAATCCATCACAACCACCAGTAAGTGTCTAAAAACAATTATTCCATGACATCAACAATCATAAGCAAATCAACTTCCTAAATAAATTATATTATTCTTCTCTATTTTACTTTTCTGCACTTTCACTTGTACTGCAGCTTATTTTGCTGGTTTGATTATTGTTGATTCATGAATTTTGGGGTTCTGAATAATTAACAAAACTGACACATGTTATTCAGGTTTTGGTACTCACGTGAGCCGAATAACTTGCGTGATGAGGATTGTGTTGAACTGTATTATTCAGTTCCTCTCCACAACTGGAATGATCTCCAATGCGCCACCCTCAGAAAAGGGGTCTGTGAGAAATAGGGTTCATCCTGGTTTGTGCTTTTGTTTGTTTTATTTTATGGAATCATTCATACTGTGTTCCCATTGAGATTCCTGCCTTTTAAAACAGCCTGCTACTTTCATTTGAGATGCACTGCTTTCATGATATCAATTTTGTTTTATAATTTTTCTGTAATGTACAAAATAAAGAATGCAAAGTCATTATTTTATCATTGCTTTATTAAACTCACAACATTCTGTTTCTCATGGGGTGAATTATTAATTACTTCGTAATTACTCAGTAGTTACATTCAAATAAAGACTCAAAACACATCTTTTTAGCTTTTATATTTTATTCTAAACTGTTTTAATTCTTCTTATTTGTTTTGATTATTTTAGTTTCTTCTATGTAAACCCCTCTGAATTACCATTGTGTATGAAATGTGCTATATAAATAAACTTGTCTTGTCTACTTATTAATTAACTTATTAATTATTGAATATTATTAAAACCTCATAATTGGGGGACAGATGAAAAGAGAAAAGCATAATGGACGAGGAAAGTGCTGTGCTGGTTTTGAATTGTATAAAATCCCAACATATGTTTGACATGATCCTTATGTTATGAATAGGATTGATTTTTCTACTGAACTGATATAAAGAATGTAAAGCTGACTTCAGACCTGACTTGTTAAAAAGAGATGGTATTATTATCCGACCGTGTGCTAGCTGTCTCACATTACTGAGGTCCAATAAATACCAACACATAGAGACTCTTTCCCCCAGATATTAACATATATAGACTGTCGGTTTCCAAATTACTAAATAAAATCAAAAATCTCAAACAAATTGATTTATTTATGTTCAATACATTAAAAACAGATATAATGCAGATTAACAAATGATAAAGCTTGAGTTGCTGAATATTAGATCTGTTTTGATGCAGCAGACACCAGGGAATCCATATGCAGCATTTATTAGAAGAATCAAACAGGCAGGGATCAACAACAGCTAACAGGGCAATGGAGACAAGGCATAGACAAACCAGATACAGGCAGAGGGTCGAGGCAGGCAGCGAGAATCAGAGTCCAGTGAAAACAGTCCAGGGTCAGGGCAGGCAGAAAAGGGTCAGCAACGATAATCAATGCACAGGTCAAAAATACAGGAAGCAAAGAAAGGAGAAAAACGCTCAGAAATGCTACTAACAGTAAAACAAGACTTCGCAAACAGTGAATGTGAACACAAGGTATTTATGGTGTGAACTAAACAAGATAATGAGAAACAGGTGAATGAGATGAGTGCTGATGAGTCTGGGCAGTGAGTTATGGGAAATGTAGTTGTGAGTGAAACATGAACATCTGGTGTGGAGTGCCCTCTGGTGACTCTCAAGGGCACTCCACCTGGTGACCGTTACATAGCCCCACCCCAAAGAGCGGCTTCCAGACGCTCAAAAACAGTCCAGGAGGGAGGTGGAGCGGAGGCGGATCCGGGGGAGGGATGGAGGGCCAGGTCCGTGGAGCGGAAAAGGACCTGCAGACTGCGGCAGAATGGATGGCCAGGGCGGAAACAACCCCTCAGGGGACCAGGGTGGAGCAGACTGTGCGGATGAACAGGGCGGAGCAGGTTGTACGGGCGGCCAAGACGGTGGAGACCCCTCGGGCGGCCAAGGGGGTGAAGACCCCTCGGGCGGCCACGGTGGTGAAGACCCCTCGGGCGGGCACGGCGGTGAAGACCCCTCGGGCGGCCACGGCGGTGAAGACCCCTCGGGAGGCCAAGGCGGTGAAGAGCCTTCGGGAGGCCACGGCGGTGATGCCCTCTCAGGACCAGACACCAGCTCGGGCCCAGACACCGGCTCAGGAACAGACACCGGCTCAGGAACAGACACTAGAACAGAAATGGTCACAAGGACAGACACAAACACAGAAACAAACACTGGCTCGGGAGCAGACACTGGATCGGCCATCTTGTCCGGAGACACTGGATCAGCCATCTTGTCCGGAGACACTGGATCGGCATCTTGTCCGGAGACACTGGATCGGCAATCTTGTCCGGAGACACTGGATCGGCCAATCTTGTCCGGAGACACTGGATCGGCCATCTTGTCCGGAGACACTGGATCGGCTATCTTGTCCGAGACACTGGATGGGCTATCTTGTCCGGAGACACTGGATCAGCCATCTCGTACGGAGACACTGGATCGGCCATCTCGTCAGGAGACACTGGCTCGGCCATCTCGTCTGGAGACACTGGAGGCGGCCATCTTGTCCTTAGACACTGGCTCGGCTATCTCGTGCGGAAGACACTGAATCGGCCATCTTGTCCGGAGACACTGGATCGGCCATATTGTCCGTAGACACTGGATCGGCCATCTCGTCTTTAGACACTGGATCGGCCATCTCGTCGGAACACTGGCTTGGCCATCTCGTCTGGAGACACTGCTCGGAGGCGGCCATCTTGTCATAGACACTGGCTTGGAGGCGGTGACGTGAACAGTCTCTGAATTGGCAGAAGTAACATGAACAGTTTCTGAATCGGCCATATTGTCCGTAGACACTGGGTTGGAGGCGGCCATCTTGTCTTTAGACACTGGCTCGGAGGCGGTGACGTGAACAGTCTCTGGATTGGCAGAAGTAACGTGAACAGTCTCTGAATCGGCCTCCACTGGCTTGGAGGCGGTGACGTGAACAGTCTCTGAATTGGCAGAAGTCTCATGAACAGTTTCTGGATCGGCCATCTTGTCCATAGACACTGGCTTGGAGGCGGCCATCTTGTCTTTAGACACTGGCTTGGAGGCGGTGACGTGAACAGTCTCTGGATTGGCAGTTAACGTGAACAGTCTCTGAATCGACCATCATGTCTTTAGACACTGGCTTGGAGGTGATGACGTGAAGCGTCTCTGGCTCGGCATAAGTGATGTGAAGGGTCTCTGGCTGGACAGTCTCTGGCTGGACGTTCTCTGGCTGGATGGTCTCTGGCTGGACGGTCTCTGGCTGGACGGTTTCTGGCTGGACTGTCTCTGGCTGGACTGTCTCTGGCTGGACGTAGCTGATGTGAAGCTCTGGGATGAAACTCTCTTCGCAAACGGAGAGCGCCTCTCTCCAGTTCAGACCTGAGAGATTGGGGAGCTCCCTCTGGTCGACCTCCTTAGCCCCTAGCTGGTAACACAGCTTAATTGCCTCATCAACGAGAGAGCAGGAGGCAGCGAGAGGAGCAAACCCCCAGGT
>NW_024121180.1:498984-543238 GCF_016745375.1 Pimephales promelas | reverse complement strand
CTCTCCTCCAGGTGCGTCTACAGCGGAGCAAATAAAAACCCTGAACGGACGGACACCTAGACTCCGCCTCCTGTGAGGAGAACAGCGGAGGCTGGTAGCCAAGGCAACCGTGGAAAGGCGAAAGGCCGTGGCGGAAGACGGATGCGAGTTATAAGCGTACTCAGCCCAAGGGAGCTGTTCAGACCACGATGCGGGATTGCGAGAAGCCAGACTACGGAGAATGCGAGCAATGCTTTGATTCGCCCGTTCGGCCTGCCCATTAGTCTGGGGTGATAGCCCGACGAAAGGCTGGCGGTGGCCCCTATAAGGCGGCAAAATTCCTTCCAGAACAATGAGGCGAACTGCGGACCTCTATCAGATACTACATCGGAGGGTAACCCATGCAGCTTAAAGACATGGTTTACCATGATCTGAGCAGTCTCCTTAGCCGAGGGAAGTTTAGGGAGCGGAATAAAGTGCGCCGACTTAGAAAAACGATCGACTACAGTCAGGATGACCGTGCTCCCTGCTGAGGAGGGAAGTCCGGTGATAAAATCAAGCGCTATATGCGACCACGGACGAGCAGGCACAGGCAAGGGTCGAAGGAGACCGGCTGGGGGAGAATGACCCGACTTGGTCTGCGCGCATACGACACAAGAGGCAACAAAACGACGCGTGTCATGTTCTAACGTGGGCCACCAAAAACGCTGACGGATAGAGGCGAGCGAACCCCGAACTCCCGGATGAGCGGCTAATCTGGAAGAATGTCCCCATCTAAGGACCGCTTGACGCGCTGACACGGGGAACAAAAAGAAGATCCCTAGGACACTCAGGAGGGGCAGTGACTCGAGAGAGAGCCCTTCTGACCAGTCTCTCGATTCCCCAAACAATAGCCCCCACGAAGCGCCCTGGGGGAATCACCGCGTCATTATTGACTGGCGCAGAAGACGAATCAAAAAGACGGGAGAGAGCATCGGGCTTAACGTTCTTAGAACCTGGGCGGTAGGATATCGAGAAATCAAAGCGAGTAAAAAACAGAGCCCAGCGAGCCTGGCGTGCGTTCAAACGCTTAGCAGAACGGATGTATTCCAGGTTACGGTGGTCAGTCCACACTAGAAACGGAACAGTGGACCCCTCTAACCATTGTCGCCACTCCCCTAAAGCTAGGCGAATGGCGAGTAACTCCCGATTACCGACATCGTAGTTACGTTCAGCAGGTGAAAGGCGGTGAGAGAAAAAGGCACAGGGATGTACTTTACCGTCAGCGGCGGATCGTTGGGAGAGCACAGCCCCGACCCCCACCTCTGACGCATCCACCTCCACTATAAATTGTCTCGAGACATCGGGAGTGAGTAGGATCGGAGCCGTAGTAAAAAGGGTCTTTAGCCGATCAAATGCCGTTTGGGCGGCATCTGACCACCTAAAGCTGGACTTGACGGACGTCAGAGCCGTAAGGGGCGCGGCTACCTGGCTGAAATTTCGGATGAAACGACGATAAAAATTCGCAAATCCGAGAAATCGCTGTAACGCGACGCGGGAGTCGGGTATGGGCCAATCGGTAACCGCCGACACCTTGCCTGGATCCATACTGACCCCCTTGCGGAGACAATAGAGCCTAAAAACGAAATCGAAGACACGTGAAAGGTGCACTTCTCAGCCTTGACAAATAAACGATTCTCTAGAAGCCGTTGGAGGACTCGGTGGACGTGCTGAATATGGACCTGAGGGACGGAGAGAAAATCAGAATGTCGTCCAAGTAGACAAAGACAAAAATGTTGAGCATATCGCGGAGGACGTCATTAATGAGAGCCTGAAAAACTGCGGGAGCGTTGACCAAACGAAAGGAAGAACCCTATATTCAAAGTGCCCCAGGGGTGTGTTAAACGCAGTCTTCCACTCGTCTCCTCCCCTTATTCGAACTAAATGATAAGCGTTACGGAGATCGAGCTTAGAGAAAACCTTTGCTCCCTGTAAGATGTCAAAAGCTGAAGACATCAGTGGCAAGGGGTAACGATTCTTGACAGTGATCTCGTTCAGCCCTCGATAATCTATACAAGGGCGCAAAGAGCCATCCTTCTTCTTGACAAAGAAGAAGCCGGCACCTGCAGGAGACGACGATGGAACGATCAGACCAGCATTTAGAGATTCTGACAGGTAATTCTCGAGCGCCTTACGTTCTGGAGCTGACAACGAGTATAGTCTTCCCCGAGGAGGAGAGGTCCCCGGGAGA
This sequence comes from Pimephales promelas, assembly GCF_016745375.1. Next base: position 541,029 of record NW_024121180.1, on the reverse strand, counting down.
AGATCTATGCTACAGTCGTACTGGCGATGAGGGGGGAGAGAAGTGGCCCGAGCACGGCTGAAAACCTCCCGCAGATCGTGATACTCCTCCGGTACTCCTGTCAAATCACCCGGCTCTTCCTGGAAAACAGAAACAGATGACACGGGGGGAACAGCAGAAGTCAAACACTTAACATGACACGACAGTTTCCAGGATAAAATACAGCCGTTAGACCAGTCAACATGGGGATTATGTTGAACGAGCCAAGGGTGGCCCAAAACTACCGGTGTAAAGGGAGAATGAAAAACTAAAAAAGAAATAGTCTCATTATGGTTCCCTGAGACGGAGAGAGTAAGGGGAACAGTCTCTCTCCGCACCCTAGGTAGGGAACTGCCATCTAGGGCGAACAGGGGGGTGGAGCTCTTTAAGTCAATGAGGGGAATACCTTGTTCACGAGCCCACGTCTCGTCGACGAAATTTCCCTCAGCACCGGAGTCGACCAGAGCGGTCCCGGACACTGAGGTTGTAGACCATCGAAGGAGGACAGGCATAGTGGTGCAGGACTTGGACGGAGGGATCCTAGAAACAGCGCTCGCCAGTAACCCTCCGCCTACTGACGAGCTCTGGCTTTTACTGGACAGTCTGAGACAAAGTGTCCAGCGGCAGCACAGTACATGCACAGACGATTCATGATACGTCGCTCACGTTCCTTGCGGGAGATACGAAGACCTCCGAGTTGCATCGGCTCAGGATTCGGAGTGGCAGGCTGAAAAGGAGTACCCTCAGGCGGAGCGAAGAGGGCGGCTTCCATTCCGCGGGCTCGACGGCGTGAGTCAAAGCGTCTCTCCACGCGAATCGCCAGATCGATGAGAGCGTCGAGTTGGGTGGGTGCTTCGCGTGCCAGAATCTCGTCCTTGAGCTCCGGGTTAAGAGCCTCCAGAAAACGGGCCACCAAAGCCGTATTGTTCCACCCACAGGTCGTCGAGAGCGTGCGGAACTGGATGGAGAAGTCAGTCACCGAACGCCTCCCCTGACGGAGTACAGAGAGCAAGCGCGAAGCCTCCTCACCATAGGCTGAGCGATCAAAAACTCTTATCATCTCCTCCTTGAAAAGAGAGAAGTCAAACACACAGTTGGTCTCGGCCTCCCAGTTCGCCGCGCCCCACTCCCGTGCCCGGCCAGTGAGGAGTGAGATGACAAAAGCGACCTTAGACCGGTCAGTAGAATACGTAGAGGGCTGGAGAGAAAAGACCACCTCGCACTGTGTCAGAAAGGAGCGGCATTGCGTGGGCTCACCCGAGTAAACGGGCGGGTTATTTATCCGGGGTTCGGACACTCCGCGGGTCTCAGGAAAAGAAGGTGATTCTGAGCGTAACTGGTGAACCCGCTGAGAGAGACCCGTCATCTGAGCAGCCAGTGACTCTACAGCCTGTCTTGCCGACGAGATGTCCTCATCATGTCGGCCCAGTAAAACACCCTGCATCTCGACAGCCGCATGAAGGGGACTGCCACTCGCTGAGTCCATCGTGGTCGGATTATTCTGTAACGTATGGATGGAAAAAGGACCCAACAGCGAGGATGCGGTCAACTGATAGTCTTTAATGGATGGTAAGCAGACCAACAGTAATCATCAGAAGTTCAGGGGAATAATAGCAGAAAACAGTCACGGCCACACGGCACTAAATGAGAACAGAAATCCCCACTTCTGGTGAGCCCCGAATGCAGCCACGGACGGCGACTCGCTAGGCAGAGAAACCCCGAGCCTCCCGTGAATGAGGTGAGGTCAGCAGTAGGTCGGTGGCGAGGCAGAGGACCACAGCTTCCAGTGCAGCACTGAAGTCAGAGAGCAAAACCACACAGTAATATATGCAGGTAGGAATACAGCTCACAACCAGGACAGGACAGGACAGGACAGGACAAAGTAGAGTGAGATAATTCCGGCGTCAGTATTAAGCCACAACATAGAATAATCCGACAAGGATCTAGGGACAGAAAGCGCTAGAAGAAGGAGAAACAATCAGGGGAAGAATGGAAACAGCTGGTGTCGACCAGCACAGATAATAGGAAGAGTAGCATCAGCTGAAAGAGATGAGATAATGAGATCCTGAGGGCGTAATGCCAGAAAGAGAGAGAGAGAGTGAACAAACGGCCACAAGAGGGAGACAGAGAAAGAGAGAAGAACCAGGATCATGACAAATGCAATCACCACATAACTAATTTCTGTATTTAAAAAAATGTTAGATTGTTAGATTTCAAATCAATGTATTTATTAATTACAAAATATAAAACATTAAATTCAGGTTAATACAGGTTAATAAAACTAATTTAACATTCTAAAAGGGACTAAAAATCCTCTATACAAATATAAAATAATTCAAATAAACATAAAATACCTTTGCTGGAAAAAAAGTATATATACAGTCATGGTCAAAATTGATGGCACCCTTGGTAAATGTGATCAAAACTGGCTGTAAAAAAAATAAATCTGCATTGTTTATCCTTTTGATCTTTCATTAAAAAAAATGGCAAAATCACATTATAAAATAAATGCTTTTCTCCAAAACACATTGGCCACAACTATTGGTACCCCTAGAATATTTAACGAGTAAAATATCTCTGAAGGATATTCCCATTAATATGTACCTTTTTTAACACATCAGGGTGACCAGGAACATGAAATTGTCCAGTCATTACTTCTTGTTTCACAAGAGTTTAAATATGAGGAAACACAAATGCCAAATTCCTTTAACCATCCATCACAATGAGTAAAACCAAAGAGTATAGTTCTGATGTGAGGCAAAAGATTGTTGACCATCACAAAATAGAAAGTGTAAGAAAATAGCTAAAGAATTGAAAAGCCCCATTTTGACCATCAGGGCAGTAATTAAGAAATTCCAATCAACTAATGGTATCTGCCAGGTAGAAGATGTGTGTCTATATTGCCTTAATAGATGGTGAGGGTGAAAGTTTGAGTTGCCAAAGACTCTTCAAGGGTCACAGATGGATAATTGCAGAGATTAGTTGAGTCTTGGGGTCAGAAAACAAAAAAAAAACTAAAAAACCACATGTTGTTTGGGAGGGTTTCAAGAAAAATCCTCCTCGTTCATCCAAGAACAAACTCCAGCAAATTCAGTTGTCAGACATGACTGGATCTTCAAACGGCACAGGGTTCTGTGGTTAGATGAAACTAAAAAAAGAGCTTTTTGGCAGTAAGCACACTAGATGGGTTTGGTGGACATGAGAATAAAAAGTACCCTATGTGTACAATTTAATATACCGTTGGATCTTTAATGTTTAATGTTGCCTATTTTTCTGCAGGAGGTCCTGGACTTCTTATTCAGAGACATGGCATTGTGGATTCTATATCAAATATTTATTTATTTATTTATAAACATTTATTAGAGGATCAGCCCCATGAGATGAAAAAATCAAAACCTGACGGCTTCTGCTAGAAATCTTATAATGGGCCGTGGTTGGATCTTGCATCAGGACAACGATCCAAAACAAACATCAAAATCAACAAAAAAATTTGTTACGGAGCACAAAATTAAGCTTCTGCCATGATCGTCCCAGTGTCCTGACCTGATGAGTGGGCTAAACTGAATTGATGAAGCACCGATATGGATCTGGGAATCTGAAGGATCTGGAGAGATTCTGAATGGAAGAATGGTCTCTTATCTCTTGTCAGGTGTTCGAGCCCGATCTCATGAAAGTTCATATCTATAGCACAAATGTCATTCCAATGGAACTAGTTTTTGCGTGTATATGGTACGCGTTTTTCACGTGCATATGATACGCACTTTTTGGCGTATAATAAGTACAAACTCCCCACCCCCCTTCCCCCTAAACCTAGCCAGGGGGTTTTCAGTGCGTAGCATATGCACGCAAAAACCATTTTTGGCGTATAAATGCCATGAGAAACGACAATCGTGGTATAGATACGCACTTTCATGAGACTGTGTTGGGTGTTCTCCAAACTTATCAGGCTTTAAAAGAGAAGACTCAGAGCTGGTATCTTGGCAAAAGGAGATTGCAAAAAGTAATAAAAGGGTGCCAATAATTGTGGCCAACGTGTTTTGAAGAAAAACATTTCTTTTATAATGTGATTTCCACCCCACTTTCAATTCCTTTACTTAAATGAAAGGTTAGAATTTTGCCAATTTTTTTAATGAAAGATCAAAAGGATAAACAATCCAGATTTATTTTTTTACAGCCAGTTTTGATCATATTTACCAGATGTGCCATCATTTGTGACCATGACTGTATGTTTGGTGTGCTAATCATTCATTGGCAAAGTTCACTCTTCCACCGAGGTCTCTTGACTAGTCAGCAGCCGGTGGTCCCACTCCTTTCGTCCACCGGCTATGTCTCTTGAATTCCGCCGCCACACCTTTATCTCACTCTCAATTTCACAATCACAAGGACTTGGCTGAAAGGAACATTTTCTTACAGCCTCTGAAAAACAAATAGGCATGAAACAACACTGTGTATGGGAAGTAATTAATACATGCCATTTCTAATACCACATGCTTACCTGTTACATCCCTTCTTAGCCTCAGGCTCTGAAAAGGTCTCTTTTGGTTTGAGCCATTCCAGTTCAATTGAGTGGTTAAAGAAAAAAATATATATATTTTTCAATAAAATTTCAACAGCAGCTAATTATTAGGTCTATAGATAGAAAACTAAATACAAACAAATATTTAGCTAACAATAAAGTTTCAATACGTACTAATTGTGAAGGGCTTCAACTGTGACTGTGAGGTTGCATAAATCCTCTGTCTGCATGTGTGAGAGAGAGAGAATGCACACAGTACTTACATCTACTTTGTTTACGTGAATACTCGACTTGACATTTTGATATATTTTTGTGTTTATTTGGCCATTTAGGTCCATAACCAAAGACAAAGGCTATGCTTGTCTGTGTTGCGCTCGGAGCATGTGCACAGCATTCTGCCAGTAGAATTCCGCTCTTTTTCCCGACTTATCGCACTTTTAATATTTCTTTTCAGTATAAAGCACATCCTGATCTTTTTTTTTTCTCATTTTGACCAGGGCAAAATTTTCACTCTTGGTAAGTATCCTCTAAACCAGGGGTTTTCAAACTTTTTGTGTGTGAGGAGCACTATTTGTAATCAAGATTTTTCACGGACCACCTCATAATACACATATTATGATATTACATATTATATTATGTATTACATATTATAATCAGGTTCATTTGAACAACAGGCTTATTTTCATAGCAATGGAGTATGAAATCTATACAGCAATAAGAACACTTGGATATAGTCAGCATTTCAAAACCTTTAGCGATTTTAGGGGATTATTAATGTTAATCTTAAGAGTTCCACAAGTCCTCAAAAAGTAGACTTGAGAACATATTTGCCTCTGCCCTATAACGTTATACATTTAAAAGAAAACACAGTAGGCCTAACGTTATTCCAGGTTGAAAATAAAGTTGTCAAAAGGAAAAGCCATTGGAGTCTATTTGCCAGCCCGATATGAACGTAATATCCTCCTTTGTCACCCTCCACATCTTTCCCTTCCTCTTTGTATCGTCTGTCTAATATAGACCAATATTAAAAACAAACAACTAAATAAATGCTCGCCTAACCTGTTGCTATCCACCGATCCGGGTGTTGTGGTTCTGACGACACAGAGCTTGAACGTCATGGCCGAGCGCCACTAGCCTATTTTAGTAATCACACAATAGCTTGACAATTTAATTTACATTTTATATAAATATAGGCCTACATATTCTTTTTAATTTTTTTAATGGGAATTTATTGGTAAAATATTTTATATTTTATTTTGCCTTTTCATGGACCACCTGCAGTACCCTCACGGACCACTAGTGGTCCGCGGAATCGCTGCTATAAACACAGTTGATTATGTCTTAAATAAGCATAAAAGTTTTTAACAGAAACAGCAATTCCCCTGTTGTATGATGAAGTTAAGCGAGATATTGTGGTGTCACTCTCTTAACCCTGAGAATGTCGATCAATTTTTGTTTCTGCATAAAAATCTGAAAATGTAATTATTTAGAATGATTTCAATGTCGAAGAAATTACTTTCTTTGGTGCACATTCCAACACTTAAGACCAAATTGTTAAATACTAAGTGTTTAAAAGATCCATCCATCCATCCATCTTCTTCCACTCATCCGGGGCCGGGTAGCGGGGGCAGCAGTCTAGGCAGAGATGCCCAGACTTCCCTCTCCCTAGACACTTCCCCCATCTGTTCTGATACCGAGGCGTTCCCAGGCTAGCCGGGAGACATAGTCTCTCCAGCGTGTCCTAGGTCTTCCCCGGGGCCTCTGCCCAGTGGGACGTGCCCGGAACACCTCCCTAGGGAGGCGTCCAGGGGGCATCCGGAACAGATGCCCGAGCCACCTCAGCTGACCCCTCTCGATGTGGAGGAGCAGCGGCTCTACTCTGAGCTCCTCCCGAGTGACCGAGCTTCTCACCCTATCTCTAAGGGATCGCCCAGCCACCCTGCGGAGAAAGCTCATTTCGGCCGCCTGTATCCGGGATCTTGTCCTTTCGGTCATGACCCAAAGCTCATGACCATAGGTGAGAGTAGGAACGTAGATTGACTGGTAAATCGAGAGCTTTGCCTTACGGCTCAGCTCCTTCTTCACCTCAACAGACCGGTACATCGACCTCATTACTGCAGAAGCTGCACCGATCCGTCTGTCAATCTCCCGTTCCATCCTTCCCTCACTCGTGAACAAAACCCCAAGATACTTAAACTCCTCCACTTGAGGAAGGATTTCTCCACCAACCTGAAGTGAGCAAGCCACCCTCTTCCGACTGAGGACCATGGCCTCGGATTTGGAGGTGCCGTTGTTTAAAAGAGTTTGAGAAAACGAAGTTAAATTTAAGTTGTTACCGTTTTTGCTTTTATGGAATGTTTTAAGTTTTGTTTAGTCATTGAGCAGTGCAGACATGCTTCAGCCCTAGTAGATACACTATATGGACAAAAGTATGTAGACCCATTGACTTGGTTCTCCCTTTGCAATTGCAACAACTTTCATAAATACTCTTGTGGATGTATAAGCATAAAATTACACTGACACCCCACAATCTTGTGAAAATCCTTCCCAGAAGAGCTAAAGTTATTGCAACTGCAAAGGGGGGGATCAAGTCCATGTTATCGCATATGGATTTGAGTGGCATGCCATTGAAGTTCTTGAAGGTGTAATAGCATACTTGTGTCCATATAGTTAGAGCCATAGGCTCGGTCAATGCTAGTTCAAAGTAATTTCTTCTGTAATTTCTCCTTCAGCTGTGAACGCTCCTGGCGCACGCCGCGTAAATTCACCACAATAATAACAATCCGCCATGCACCATGCACACCTGCTCTTAAAGGGTTAGTTAACCCAAAAATGAAAATGATGTCATTAATGACTCACCCTCATGTTGTTCCGAACCCGTAAGACCTTACACAGTTTCAGATATTTTAGATTTAGTTCGAGAGCTTTCTGTCCCTCTATTGAAAATGTATATACGGTAAACTGTCCTTGTCCAGAAAGGAAATAAAGACATCATCAAAGTAGTCCCAGTGGGTTAGTTACAATGTTTTGAAGCATCGAAAATACATTTTGGTCAAAAAATAACAAAAACTATGACTTTATTCAGCATTGTATTGTCTTCCGGTTCTGTTGTGCATCCATGTTCACGAGTCCGCAGTGATGCTGCTGACGTGTGTCTGGTGCGTCTGTGTATTCGGGTTCAAATAAATATGGCTGGCCGAAAAATGCAAGTCTTCCTCTGTGTGGAAATCCTTAGATGAAGTTTATCTTCTGTTTGCGAAGATTGTTTTGTACAGCGTGCGTCTCCCTCAGACTGTAATCGAAGCTCAGCCGCACCAGACACATGTCAGCAGCGTCACTGAACACAGATCCACAACAGAACAGGAACACAATACAATGCTGAATAAAGTCCTAGGTTTTATTTTTTTTTTTGACCAAAATGTATTTTTGATGCTTCAAAACATTGTAACTAACCCACTGATGTCACATGGACTACTTTGATGAAGTCTTTATTTCCTTTCTGGACAAGGACAGGAGACTGTACATACAATTTCGATGGAGGGACAGAAAGCTCTCGGACTAAATCTAAAATATCTTAAACTGTGACAGGCTTGGAACGACATAATTTTATTCATTCAAATTTAAATGATTTACATAAACATAATTTTCCTTTTTGGGTCAACTAACCCTTTAACTGACCCGTTTAAGGAACCAGGTTACTGCGCCAACATCATTGGATTAACAATTTAATCCAAAGCAGATACTTTGCCCTGTCTTGTTTGGGTTTATGAAATGGAATAAAATAAATTCCATTGCTCGTCCTCTCAGGTGTTACAAGTAGCCCAAGCACCACATCGTTTTATAATTTTCGCAGCATAAACACCATCAAACTCAGAGTTCCGGATCTTCCAATGATTCTTTACGGCGCTGAAACGTAAAGATGTCAGAGTTCCGGTTCCAGTGCAACTGATTCTGAATTGCCATTGGCTCATCTGTGTTCGAGGGGAGGGGTTTACTGATAGGCCAATTAGGACCCACCGTGAAGACGCAATCGGCCTTTTGAAGGCTGCCTTTGCAGGATGAAGCATTGAATTGAGACACAGCACAAATATAGGGCTGAATAGAAAAAAAAAATATCTATCCAGTAACTGATGATTTTTATATCCACGCAGTTTGGAGAAAAGCATTTGGGCTGTGCTGCTAAAGGCTATAGATCATTAAATACTGCTCTACAAACCCTGTGATAAATCTTTTTACACTGAGGACAATTGAGGGACTCATGCACAACTATTAAAAAAGCTTCAAACATTCACTATAGGCTCAAGATGGCAACACATGATGCATTTAGAGCCGGGGACTTTTGAACAGGATGATTGGTGCAAGTTGTACTTATATGTAAATATCTTATCTTATCAAATTTATCTTTTAAATTTACACACAAAAACTTCCTTATAAACACTTCCCCTTGGGGGAATCCCCATTGCTCCTGCCAAAGTCTTTATGGGCAGACCCTCGACTCCTTGATTTTGATGTCTCAAAATGGTAAACTTCATATGCTCTTGTGGTCTTATGGATTTGCAATGGCTGACGTGCATGCATGTTCGTTAAGTCTACAAGACTGCTGGGTGTGGATTATTGTGTTTTTGATTCTAGGTTTCAGAAGCTGTCAAACGCCCCCTTAGCAGCCGATATGTGCCCTACAGCAGACAGTCATAGCAACATTACATCATGAAAGTGTGAACTCGGAAGGAGACCATGAGGCCTTAAGGGTTCAATTTGGGCTTAAGGGTTCAATTTGACACCCCGTACACTTCTACGCACTTCAAAATGTTTCAATGCATACACCTCGGTACCTGTTTCAAAGTTTGCATTCTCGAGCCACCAGGCACTGTTGTTGTGCGAATGAGTGGCCGGAGCGTGTTCATTTCATTGCAATGAAAGTAAATCAATCAAAATTAACTTTAGCTGGACAGTGACTTTATTCTAGAGCTGCTGTACTATCTCTGTTACTTTAACTTCCTATTATCACTGTAAAGCTGCTTTGAAAAAAATCTATGTTGTTAAATGGATTTAATTTAATTGCATATACTGTACTTGTAGCTTGACTTATTTTTTTGCAGTTCATTTTTGTGTGTGTAATATTTTTCATATTTGCTCCGAGTATAGCTATAGTACAGTGCAAAAAAAATAAAAACAAAAACTGAACGGCATCATAGCAGATTTCAAGTAACCAAGGTCTTAAGGCGATGTTAAACCTTTTGCACAGGTTCCGCAAAAATGGGCAGGTCAGCAGTATATAAATGACCAGCGCTCATTCTAAAGACCACAGATCATCTGTGAAGACACATTGTACTGAAACTGTAAGTAAGTGCAAAAAAATGGATCCTAAAATCTTTTTTGTAAAATTTGAAAACAGCGATGTTAAGGGCACACCTGAAGGTGACCACCAGGATGAGGGAAAAACACAAAAGAACAGTAAGTAAAGTTTATTCTAAAGCAGAAATGTTTCAGAAACTGAGAAATTACACTTATTGTTCTCTAAGAATGTTTAAATATGAAATGTATTAACATAATTATTTTTTCTCTTTGCAGCATATGTTCTTGTTTGCATTTTGTAGCCTACCATATATTAATTTTTAGATGATAATCATTATAAAATAGCATTCAAAAAACATTTTTATACTTACGAAGGTTGATTTTAATAGTTATATTTTATAATATGGAGTGAATTGTTCTAAATTTATATGTGTGTGTTTTCTCTCTGTCAGGAGGAAGTTGGTGTTTGGTGTTATTGACAGTGTGTCTTGGGCTCATTTGTGCTTTTCTACTTGCCTACATCATACTGCAGCACATCAAAGGCACAGGAGAGAGAGACCTGGTAAAGAGCTACTCGAACACAGTTAAAGAGTTCAATCAGACTATCAACGGCTTAAAGAAGAACAACACTAAATTAACGATTGAAAAAGTCCAACTGCAGAACAACTTCAACTCTTTGAGTCAGAAGAAACTGCAGCTGGAGACCCGAGTCAATAGCCTCACTGCTGAGAAAAGCCAGTTACAGAAAAGCGTTGACTCTTTGGGTCAGAAGAAACGGGAGCTGGAAACCAGAGTCAACAGCCTCACTGGTGAGAAAAACCAGTTACAGACCAGTTTTAACTCTTTGAGTCAGAAGAAACTGGAGCTGGAGACCAGAGTCAATAGCCTCACTGCTGAGAAAAGCCAGTTACAGAGAAGCGTTGACTCCTTGGGTCAGAAGAAACTGGAACTGGAGACCAGAGTCAACAGCCTCACTGGTGAGAAAAACCAGTTACAGACCAGTTTAAACTCTTTGAGTCAGAAGAAACTGGAGCTGGAGACCCGAGTCAATAGTCTCACTGCTGAGAAAAGCCAGTTACAGAGAAGCGTTGACTCTTTGGGTCAGAAGAAACTGGAGCTGGAGATCAGAGTCAATAATCTCATTGCTGAAAAAAGCCAGTTGCAGACCAGTTTAAACTCTTCGAGTCAGAAGAACCTGGAGCTGGTGACCAGAGTCAATAGCCTCACTGCTGAGAAAAGCCAGTTACAGAGAAGCGTTAACTCTTTGGGTCAGATGAAACTGGCGCTGGAAACCAGAGTCAACAGCCTCACTGGTGAGAAAAAACAGTTACAGACCAGTTTAAAATCTTTGGGTCAGATGAAACTGGCGCTGGAAACCAGAGTCAACAGACTCACTGGTGAGAAAAAACAGTTACAGACCAGTTTAAACTCTTTGAGTCAGAAGAAACTGGAGCTGGAGACCAGAGTCAATAATCTCACTGCTGAAAAAAGCCAGTTACAGACCAGTTTAAACTCTTCGAGTCAGAAGAACCTGGAGCTGATGACCAGAGTCAATAGCCTCACTGCTGAGAAAAGCCAGTTACAGAGAAGCATTGACTCTTTGGGTCAGATGAAACTGGCGCTGGAAACCAGAGTGAACAGCCTCACTGGTGAGAAAAACCAGTTACAGACCAGTTTAAACTCTTTGAGCCAGATTAAACTGAACCTGGAAACCAGAGTCAATAGTCTCACTGCTGAAAAAAGCCAGTTACAGACCAGTTTAAACTCTTCGAGTCAGAAGAACCTGGAGCTGATGACCAGAGTCAATAGCCTCACTGCTGAGAAAAGCCAGTTACAGAGAAGCATTGACTCTTTGGGTCAGATGAAACTGGCGCTGGAAACCAGAGTCAACAGCCTCACTGGTGAGAAAAACCAGTTACAGACCAGTTTAAACTCTTTGAGCCAGATTAAACTGAACCTGGAAACCAGAGTCAATAGTCTCACTGCTGAAAAAAGCCAGTTACAGAACAGTTTTAAAACTTTGAGCCAGATTAAACTGAACCTGGAGACCAGAGTCAATAGTCTCACTGCTGAAAAAAACCAGTTACAGAACAGTTTCAACTCTCTGAATCAGCAGAAACTGGGTTTGGAAGTCAACGTCAAATCTCTGACTGATGAACTACAGAAAGTTAATGATAGAGGTAAGTACATTTTGTTTTTGTTTCAGTTCTTACTTTACTTCTTCTTTGATGAATACATTTTTTCAAAAAAAATTTTTCTGTTAGGAAATCGGTTGGGTTGGTTTTTCATAACCCCTCCGTTGAACTGGTTTAACAGCAGGCAGTACTGCAGGGATCGTGGTGGTGATCTGGTCATTATCAAAACTGAAGCGAAGCAGGTGAGTTTGGTTTAACGTTTTTTTTAATAAATGAGAGGAATCACACTTACTCCTGTTTTTATCCACAGAGGTTCATAACCTCAATAGTCAGGGATAATGTGTGGATTGGTTTGAATGACATACAGCAGGAGGGCAAAATGAAATGGGTGGATAATTCACCACTTAGTCAAAGGTAAGTGCTTGTTTAGTATTCACAAATCCATCACAACCACCACTAAGTGTCTAAAAACAATTATTCCATGACATCAACAATCATAAGCAAATCAACTTCCTAAATAAATTATATTATTCTTCTCTATTTTACTTTTCTGCACTTTCACTTGTACTGCAGCTTATTTTGCTGGTTTGATTATTGTTGATTCATGAATTTTGGGGTTCTGAATAATTAACAAAACTGACACATGTTATTCAGGTTTTGGTACTCACGTGAGCCGAATAACTTGCGTGATGAGGATTGTGTTGAACTGTATTATTCAGTTCCTCTCCACAACTGGAATGATCTCCAATGCGCCACCCTCAGAAAAGGGGTCTGTGAGAAATAGGGTTCATCCTGGTTTGTGCTTTTGTTTGTTTTATTTTATGGAATCATTCATACTGTGTTCCCATTGAGATTCCTGCCTTTTAAAACAGCCTGCTACTTTCATTTGAGATGCACTGCTTTCATGATATCAATTTTGTTTTATAATTTTTCTGTAATGTACAAAATAAAGAATGCAAAGTCATTATTTTATCATTGCTTTATTAAACTCACAACATTCTGTTTCTCATGGGGTGAATTATTAATTACTTCGTAATTACTCAGTAGTTACATTCAAATCAAGACTCAAAACACATCTTTTTAGCTTTTATATTTTATTCTAAACTGTTTTAATTCTTCTTATTTGTTTTGATTATTTTAGTTTCTTCTATGTAAACCACTCTGAATTACCATTGTGTATGAAATGTGCTATATAAATAAACTTGTCTTGTCTACTTATTAATTAACTTATTAATTATTGAATATTATTAAAACCTCATAATTGGGGGACAGGTGAAAAGAGAAAAGCATAATGGACGAGGAAAGTGCTGTGCTGGTTTTGAATTGTATAAAATCCCAACATATGTTTGACATGATCCTTATGTTATGAATAGGATTGATTTTTCTACTGAACTGATATAAAGAATGTAAAGCTGACTTCAGACCTGACTTGTTAAAAAGAGATGGTATTATTATCCGACCGTGTGCTAGCTGTCTCACATTACTGAGGTCCAATAAATACCAACACATAGAGACTCTTTCCCCCAGATATTAACATATATAGACTGTCGGTTTCCAAATTACTAAATAAAATCAAAAATCTCAAACAAATTGATTTATTTATGTTCAATACATTAAAAACAGATATAATGCAGATTAACAAATGATAAAGCTTGAGTTGCTGAATATTAGATCTGTTTTGATGCAGCAGACACCAGGGAATCCATATGCAGCATTTATTAGAAGAATCAAACAGGCAGGGATCAACAACAGCTAACAGGGCAATGGAGACAAGGCATAGACAAACCAGATACAGGCAGAGGGTCGAGGCAGGCAGCGAGAATCAGAGTCCAGTGAAAACAGTCCAGGGTCAGGGCAGGCAGAAAAGGGTCAGCAACGATAATCAATGCACAGGTCAAAAATACAGGAAGCAAAGAAAGGAGAAAAACGCTCAGAAATGCTACTAACAGTAAAACAAGACTTCGCAAACAGTGAATGTGAACACAAGGTATTTATGGTGTGAACTAAACAAGATAATGAGAAACAGGTGAATGAGATGAGTGCTGATGAGTCTGGGCAGTGAGTTATGGGAAATGTAGTTGTGAGTGAAACATGAACATCTGGTGTGGAGTGCCCTCTGGTGACTCTCAAGGGCACTCCACCTGGTGACCGTTACATAGCCCCACCCCAAAGAGCGGCTTCCAGACGCTCAAAAACAGTCCAGGAGGGAGGTGGAGCGGAGGCGGATCCGGGGGAGGGATGGAGGGCCAGGTCCGTGGAGTGGAAAAGGACCTGCAGACTGCGGCAGAATGGATGGCCAGGGCGGAAACAACCCCTCAGGGGACCAGGGTGGAGCAGACTGTGCGGATGAACAGGGCGGAGCAGGTTGTACGGGCGGCCAAGACGGTGGAGACCCCTCGGGCGGCCAAGGGGGTGAAGACCCCTCGGGCGGCCACGGTGGTGAAGACCCCTCGGGCGGGCACGGCGGTGAAGACCCCTTGGGAGGCCAAGGCTGTGAAGAGCCTTCGGGAGGCCACGGCGGTGATGCCCTCTCAGGACCAGACACCAGCTCGGGCCCAGACACCGGCTCAGGAACAGACACCGGCTCAGGAACAGACACTAGAACAGAAATGGTCACAAGGACAGACACAAACACAGAAACAAACACTGGCTCGGGAGCAGACACTGGATCGGCCATCTTGTCCGGAGACACTGGATCAGCCATCTTGTCCGGAGACACTGGATCGGCAATCTTGTCCGGAGACACTGGATCGGCAATCTTGTCCGGAGACACTGGATCGGCAATCTTGTCCGGAGACACTGGATCGGCCATCTTGTCCGGAGACACTGGATCGGCTATCTTGTCCGGAGACACTGGATGGGCTATCTTGTCCAGAGACACTGGATCAGCCATCTCGTACGGAGACACTGGATCGGCCATCTCGTCAGGAGACACTGGCTTGGCCATCTCGTCTGGAGACACTGGCTCGGAGGCGGCCATCTTGTCCTTAGACACTGGCTTGGAGGCGGTGATGTGAACAGTCTCTGAATTGGCAGAAGTAACATGAACAGTTTCTGAATCGGCCATATTGTCCGTAGACACTGGGTTGGAGGCGGCCATCTTGTCTTTAGACACTGGCTTGGAGGCGGTGACGTGAACAGTCTAGTCTCTGGATTGGCAGAAGTAACGTGAACAGTCTCTGAATCGGCCATCTTGTTCATAGACACTGGCTTGGAGGCGGTGACGTGAACAGTCTCTGAATTGGCAGAAGTCTCATGAACAGTTTCTGAATCGGCCATCTTGTCCATAGACACTGGCTTGGAGGCGGCCATCTTGTCTTTAGACACTGGCTTGGAGGCGGTGACGTGAACAGTCTCTGGATTGGCAGAAGTAACATGAACAGTCTCTGAATCGACCATCATGTCTTTAGACACTGGCTTGGAGGTGATGACGTGAAGCGTCTCTGGCTCGGCATAAGTGATGTGAAGGGTCTCTGGCTGGACAGTCTCTGGCTGAACGTTCTCTGGCTGGATGGTCTCTGGCTGGACTGTCTCTGGCTGGACTGTCTCTGGCTGGACTGTCTCTGGCTGGACTGTCTCTGGCTGGACTGTCTCTGGCTGGACGTAGCTGGTGTGAAGCTCTGGGATGAAACTCTCTTCGCAAACGGAGAGCGCCTCTCTCCAGTTCAGACCTGAGAGATTGGGGAGCTCCCTCTGGTCGACCTCCTTAGCCCCTAGCTGGTAACACAGCTTAATTGCCTCATCACCGAGAGAGCAGGAGGCAGCGAGAGGAGCAAACCCCCAGGTATACTGGAACAGATCACGGCTATCCAGGGCCAAGGCCGCGATCTGACCAGAAAACTCCCGGATCTCCATTTGAGTACTCTTTCATAAGGTAAGGGAGAAGGGGGTATGCAGGGTCCCCCACGAGAAAGACAGGTATGGGCTCCACTCCATCCACTATCTGCCGTTCCAGTGAAGATATCTTACCAGTCTTGAAGTAGTTGTTCACTTTGGAATTTACAAAGACACATGCATCATGGACACTTCCAGGCCATTTTATGACCACGTCCATGAATCTGTAAGGCAAGCAAATAGCAAAATGTCTAAGTGCTTTGCAATTGACCCTTCGCAGAGAGCTTCATTGACAGGTGATCTGACCAATCATACTTCGCCATCTGCCATCTGGCCCGACAGGGGAGATAGTAGTTTAACATGGGATGATTTAAAAAAAAAAAAAAAAGTAGTGTGCTGATGCCTTTCCGCGGTTAAAACAACATTCCTTCTTATCTTTATTCATGTTTATTTGATGCCATAAATGAACTAGAAGGAAGAGATGATCGGATCACGAACAGTTTTAACTGATGCTCTACAGCGATCTGTCAAGACACATTAAAGAGCCACAAAACTGTATATATTGTTTAAATTTCTTTTTAAAAATGACAAAATTTGAAAGGTGACACTTAGTTTAATATGTTAAATATAAAAAGTAACCGAAAAGTAACCTGGTCTGTCAGCATGTTGTCAGTCTCCTCTCTGCTCCACGATGTAATTTTCACTGCGTGAGAACAGTCTATGGTGAGAATATGAGAACTGTGTATAGCTTGTTGGGCCATGGCGACAGTAACTAAGGGGACGGGTCTTTGCGAACAGTCAATTATATACAATGACAATACAGTGAAGAGTACATAGAAATAGCACAAAAGTACCTTGATTATGCCTACCTGTATCTGTAATCACACACAGGACATTCAGGGAAAACTTCCCCTTCCTATTTATGTAGTCCATGGCGTTGACGGCTGGCTGTTTAATTTCAATGTGAGTCCCATCTACCGCTCCCAAACATTGTGGCATTCCATGATCCTGCAGAAATCTGGAAACGAGCTCCTCTGCCTCGGGCACAGATAATGGCAACTTTACGTATTTTGGACCGAGATGAACAGTTATGGCTCTGCATGTCTGTCTGATGATGACCGACACAGTGGACCGTGATAAGCCAAAGGCGTTCGCAGGTTTTCTTAGCCGTCCCTCGTCGCTTAAATAATACAACGTACAAGCTACCTTTTTGAAGACTCCAACAGGTGCTCTCATGTTCGTTATTTTACCCATGATGTAAGGACAAAGTGCTCCACAAGAGGTGAAAAGATAATCTTTAGACATACGGAAATTTTCACGCCATGCATTGTCATCAACTACTCCTTCCACAAAGTTGTCCCACCATTTACTGGTTCTTCCAGGTCTCGTCCAAATCCATCTGGTTTGCCTCCAACGAATTGGGGCATCAACAATTTGATGGAGGTAATTAATGCGTCTTCTCTGATCAGTAATACTATGTGATATTATTTTTAATATTTAATATTATTTTGTGATATTACATTTTAGACGGGAACGCGACGGTGGAGCGTTTTTAAGATTTCCACTCTGGAGGGTGGTTTTACTTTTTTGCGTTTTCAAGCCCCAAAAAACGCTGTCGCCGTGTAAACGAAAGGAACATCCGAAAAAATATTTTTATGTTTTCACCCGGAATCGTTCTCGTAATGAGAGCTGTTTCAGTACTATGGTACGGTCTAAATCCTGAAAATAATCAAATAAATAACGAGTTGACAACAACTCTGTTACCCAATGATTCTATCTTGTCTAAAAAACGAGTTTTGTCATGAAAAATCACGCAATAAAACTAACCAGAAATGACTCGAAACAGCACGTGCGCCAATACCTAGAGAAGAACACAGCACGCCAATATGGACGTCAGACAGAAACTAGTGCTGCTGCACACTGTTTGCGCGATGATTTGCTCTGAGAAAAAAAAAATGCACAAAAAATAAAAAATAAGATTTACCCGGTGACCTAAACCCATCCCTTACTATGATTGGCCGTAGCTCAGGACATCACTGAGGTTGAGTTGCGCGACAGCTCTGGATATCTAGCATGGTAGATATTTTTCTGGGCTCGGCGTCGCACCTGCGAGGCGTCTGCGAGCGTCTTCGCTGCGTTGTTGGCTCTTTCAATTCACACTAACAGATTGGAAAGCGTTCATCGCCCGCTAATCACCCACGATTTGCACAAGATAACTCCCTGACCTGTCGGCGAGCTCAACGATTTGCAAATCGGGCTTAAAATCCTGTAGTGTGAACTTGGCATTCTAACATTCTTGTCAACACTTACAGTAGCTGCTGTTTGGTTTTCATATTGCTGCTCTCCTTCTAGTCACTTCTGAACCTGATGAACTTGACACTTCTGAACTCCTCTTGATTAAAGCTCAGGGTGACGGGTCGTCAGGTATCACAAAAATAATAAGCACATATTGTAAAAATAGACCTGGGAACACATTGTGTGATTGTAAAGCAGTTTCATATCGACAACTGCTCTCTCTCTCTCTCTCTCTCAGTGCAAACAGATTTGAATGTAGGCTAGAGAGTGACTCGGCGGTCGGCGCGCGCAGCGTGCGTGTGTCTGTGTGTGACAAATGCAGCGCGTGTGAGAGCAAATCGCAACTTCAGTGGTGAAGTTTTTGTCATTTAGGAATAAGACGGCGTCTTCTACTCCCAGCACTTCGCCCACATGATGATATCGCATCGGCATCAGAACCGTTTTCGGAACCGAAACTTAGGAATTTTGCACGGTTCCGGTATTTTTTCAAAAACACAACCGGTTCTGGAAAAGAACCGGTTCTCGGTTCCCAACCCTACTGATGAGGGAGTGAGTTCAAATGAGGGGACAAGAGGGTCCTGGAAAGTGGAGTGCAGTAGACGCAGACAGGACGGTGCAGACGCAGACTGTGACAGAACTCCCCCCTCCCGGAAGGCGTGGCCTCACGCCGCAGAACAGAGGAAGGAGGGGGGACGATCTGAGGGCTGAGCAGGCTGAGGGCGTGGCCAGGGCGGAGCAGGCTGAGGGCGTGGCCAGGGCGGAGCAGGGTGAGGGCGAGACCAGGGCGGAGCCGGTGGAGGGAGGACCCCTGGTGGAGCCGGTGGACACGCGGCTGATGACACCAGGGGGTCGACTGACAGGGGCGGAGCAAGTGGGAGAGGAGACCAGGGTGCAGCTGAGGGACCAACGACACAAGGTGCTGACGAGGGACCAAGGGACCATGGTGAAAACACAGGCTCAGGTGACCAAGGTGACGACAGGGGCACAGAGGGACACGGTGAGGATAGAGGGAGTGAGGGCTGACGGGTGACAGGAGGGAGTGAAGAATCCAACTGAACCGGGGGGGTGAAATGACGGGGCGAAGCCAACAAATGAAAGTCCAGAGGTGAAGAATGGGTGATAAGGGACCAAAGGGAATCCAGAGGGACGAGGGAGCCTGGCCGAGCTGGTGGACTGAGGGACCATGGAGGAGCTGAGGGAGGTAAGAGCCACGGGGAATCAGATGGGACTAGGGGCCGAGGAAGAGTCCATGGAGAGGAGGTTGGAGGAAGAGACCGGGGATCCATTGACCAGGCTGGTTTAGGGGAGCTGGCAGACAGAAGGGCTGACGGATGAATAATGGGAGGAGGTGGGAGAGGGAGGCTGGGAGGGATCCTGGTCTCTGGTGCAGGTTGAACGGTCTCTGGCGCCGGCTGGATGGTCTCTGGCGCCGGCTGGACGGTCTCTGGCGCCTGCTGGACGGGGCTGGACGGAACAAGCGAAGAGGAGAGCTCAGGCTCGGCGGGGCTGGACGTAACCAGCGAAGAGGAGAGCTCGGGCTCGGCGGGGCTGGACGGAACCAGCGGAGAGGAGAGCTCTGGTGTTGGAGTGGGGCTGGTGACGACATCCACGGTGAAAGAAGATCCACAGGACACCAGCACCCACTCCACACAGGCGGCGAAATCCTCGTCAGGACCGTTCCCTGGGAGGCGTGCCCGGGACCGCTTGCTGAGGCTGGCAATGTAGAATACACACAGCGAGTGGTCAGAGTAGTGGGTGAGGCACGCCAACTCCAGAAAATCCCTGGTGTGGGACTCCAGGGAACGGTTTTCCTGTTCCAGGCAGAGGAGGGCTACAGCTGGAAGGTCCATATTTCTTTTTGGGTCGGTCGTTCTGTCACGGTGTGGTGCAGGCTGAGGAACCAGAGGACTCCAGAGTAGCAATAAAGATTACTTTTAATATAAAAGACAGGCAGGAAGACAGGAACACAGGTGCAACACAGGCTAACATTAGACAACGACCGACAAAGACTGAATCAAACAGAGGGAACTAAATACAAGGAGGAATCAAACATAATGATGTGAAGAACATGTGAAACAGATGAACAAGACGAGGAACAGGTGGCTGATGAGGGAGTGAGTTCAAATAAGGGGACAAGAGGATCCTGGGAAGTGTAGTGCAGTAGACGCAGACAGGACGGTGCAGACGCAGACTGTGACAATACACACTTAATTTCATCTTCTCTTCTATTTTCAAGTTTTATTTAAACAAAAATATACACACACTTGATCAATGTTATAATGTTTAACCCCTTGATTTCAGGTAAATTTGCCAAATAAGTTGTTCCTTTTTATTTGTCATGGTCTCAAAATGTAATTTCTGAGTGATGTCACTATATCAAATTATCATATCAAATTACTGAATATCAATTATTTAATCAAATTATAAACAGTGCTTTTTCTTACTCCATAAACTAGATTATTGGGTGAAACTTTTCCCACATGAAGAGCACTGATTGATGCATATTCTCTCCAGAGTGAACTATCTCAAGATCTTTCAAGAATGATGAATGAGAGAAACTCTGTCCAGAGTGTGAGCACTTTACAGTTACTCTCCAGTATGAACTCTCCCATGAGCTTTCAAGGATTTTGAGTAAGAGAAACACTTTCCACAATGTGAGCACTTGTACGGTCTCTCTCCAGTGTGAACTCTCTGGTGTGATTTTAAGATGCCGGATCTAGTAAAGGTCTTCCCACAGTCAAAGCACATATATGGTTTCACACCAGTATGAATACGTTCATGCTCTTTTAAAGTCTGCAGTTTTGAAAAACTCTTTCCACAAAAAGAACAAAAGTGAGACTTTATAGCAGAATGAACATTAAGGTGTTCTCTTAAGCTAGACGAAAACACAAATGATTTATCACACTGATCACAGCAGAATGACTTCACTCCAGTGTGAGAGCGCAGATGTTCTTTAAGAAAGCTCTTGCGATTGAAACTCTTTCCACACTGAGAGCATGAGAACGGTTTTTCTCCAGTGTGGATTCTCATGTGCTCCTTCAAGCTTCCTTTCTGAACGAAACTATTTCCACACTGAGTGCAGGTGAAAGATCCTTTGACTTCAGTTTTTCCAGCTCGTTTTTGTCTGAAAGTCTTTTTGGTCCTTGAAACAACTTTATTTTCATTTATGAAATGAGGGTTTTCTTCTTTCACTTCCTTTGGGTCTAAAATCAACAAATGAAATTCCCACAATTCAATTAAAGGCACATGAGAACAAAAGCAATATACAGTAAGTGAACCTCAATTTAGCTCAAATCTAGTTTACAATCGAGTCTGCTAGTATCTAGTTTTAGATGTATTCATATGTCATTGGTTTTCATCTTAATGTTCCTCATCAGTCATTAAAGATGTTGAAGGAAAACACCAACCTATTTGTTCCTCTGTATCTGCATCTT
Organism: Pimephales promelas; assembly: GCF_016745375.1. Next base: position 519,502 of record NW_024121180.1, on the reverse strand, counting down.
TTGTTCTGCAGGGTTCTTCCTTAATCTCCATCTTTACAATAGTATGTCCGTAGTTTCTCCTGGAGTAATTCCTCCTGCTTGCTTCTTCTTCTCCTGTGGGAAGATGGGAATTCCCCAGCATTTAAACTCTCATGAACCAGGCTGATCTCATGAAGTAGTGTGTGTATGACATGCCAATTCGTATTTCCATTTTTGGTGTGCTATCAAGACGCATAATCGCTTTTCAGCGTGTTTATGAACGCCGTTGACTTAACGTTATTACTGTAAATATATGACTTACCTCAACCCCGTCCCTAAACCTACCCGTCACTGGGGTTAATGGCATTTATGATTGTTCCCTTACCATCCTAGGAAAAAAGATTGCTCCCCAGATGTAGATCTACATTTTGCTTCATTTCGCGCGGACATTTGACGACATGTACAGACACGCGGAATCACTCTGACGTTAATGGCGTAGATATACACGCATACACACGGATCGCTCAAAATGCGTAGAGATAACACGCCACTTGACTCAAAAGTGGCGTGTATGTTTACGCAAAAGTCATGATGTCATGTTGCATGAACGGCTGTCGGAGCTTTACTGACTGAAGGAGTGAATTGTGGTCGTTGTTGCTCATTTAGCAGATGATCATCACGCTTACAATCACTCAAGAAGATTATTCAGGTGCAAATATTTTGTCTTATAATTTAAATACAATTGCATTATTTCAGTTATTTTACTTCTATCATCAAGCTGCTCTTTCATTAGATATGGTTTAAATCCTAGAGTGATCATTTTTGGTGAGTTTTCTTTTCAAACACTTTCTTGCAACAGAACATCATCCAGACTGTATAGTGACTAACATCAGATGAGTGCTGCATTTTTCTACTGTATATTATTCTAATTTCATTAAGTATTTTAGTCATTTATCCTATGAAAAGTGATGTTATTATCAAAAATTAGCACTATATTTCCAGCACTGTTAAAACTATTAATTCTTCAATGCGGTTCAGAAAGAGAATATTGATATGGGCTGATAGCTGTTACTGTAGTCAGACTTCAATTAAACGTGTCTGAAATAAACTATTCTTCTGTTATTCATATTGTGTTACACTTGTGTTTACCAGGTTCAGTTTAATTAGCCATTACACAAAATATTGCTAAACACAACTAACAATCTTTAACAACATGCTGTCAGTAACGAGCTTACGTTTCAGTGTGATGAACAGCATTGGTTAATTTTAGGGTTAAGTATTTTAGGATTTAATAATGTCAGATTGAGATTATTCAAATAACCGCTACGGCTCGTTTATAAGTGTTGTTGATTCAGTATGAAGCGGCTCTTAAGAGTCATTCGCTCGGGAATCAGACACTAGTCGAGCTCAATGACATGTATACGTGGACAGATTTAGATTTCTCTCAATAAATAATAAAACAAATGTACTCACACAGTCCGGTAAACAGCAGATAAGAATCTCTCTCTCTCTTTTCTTGAATGAACTAAGATGGACTGGACCGACAAGATCACGTGATTGAAATAAAAACAAATGTCGCCATCTAGAGGAACATCTGTGGAGCTGCCAAACTATTGCCACTCTATTGCCACAACTATTGCTATTCTGAAAATCAAAACGACACACAAATTCTTCCAAATATGACATACGACACTGTTTATAATCATTGTACCTTTACCATATTGTTGATCAAATTCCATGTCTTTAAAAGCTTAATTTATTTTGGTGTTAGATCATAATTTAACCACTAGATGGCATCTGTAAATATCCAGTCAAAACATATTTTAAAATAGTGATTTATCACTGCAGTCTACTAGTATCTAGTAGACACTGTTAAATAACAACCATGAATACAATGTTGAAACCCTTTGATTACATGTAAACTGAAATAAAAGTCACTCAGTAAGAACAAGGTTATACCATAAATTCTGAACAAGATGTTGCTGGCTATAAATATACGATACACTAAGCTCCAAGTGATGGATATAAATGTGAACTTTGCTCACTTAGATAACTTTGGACAATGTTTTTTCTCATGATTCTGTAAACCAGACGATCAGCTGAAACTCTGTCCACATGTTAACACTTGCACGGTTTCTCTCCAGTATGAACGCTCCAACTCTGGATCTAATGAATACGGTGGCCGAGAGGTGCAAAACAAATCACAATTAGGCTATAAAAACACAAAAACAAGTCAGAAAACACAACGACAATTCAGAAAACAAAATAACAATTCAGAAAACACAACAACAAATCTGAAAACAAATTAACAAATCAGAAAACACAAAAACAAATCTGAAAACAAATGAACAAGTCAGAAAACACAACGACAAATCTGAAAACAAATTAACAAGTCAGAAAACACAACGACAAGTCAGACAAAACGGAAAAGGTAGGTATATGTGGCGAATGGAATACTGATCGCTAATTGGACGAGACATCTAAAGTCCCTATTATTTTATGGAAGGAGACGTAGTGTGTCATCCAAGCATTAATGGCAGGGACAGTCACAGAGTTTCTGTGTGTTTCTCCCTCATTTCTGCTCCGCGGTCTTGATTCTGGCATTTCTTTGAGGTTTTGTCTAGTAGGCTATATTCTAATTGTATCTTTTATGAATTTTAAAAAAGAATTTAACTCTGCCTCGTATATGTCCAAACGGTCAGTGTACTGTTGTGTTCATTTGTTTCCCCTTATTTAATCCGTAGGCCTAATTGCAAAATGAAAAATGAACGGTTGTTGTATTTTGTAAAACGCAGAGTTTAACACCAAAATGTTCATTTGAACTGTAGGACTAGGTCGAATGATGCGCAAAAAGGCTATATATCGGACGAATTTTCAGATATTTGTTTGATTTTTTTGCCCCTTTAAACATTTAAAATATTTGACAAATGAATATGGAAAAAAAAAAAAAGATTTTACTGGTTTTCTGAGGCCAAATTAGAACCTGGAAATTATATTTCCCCCCCAGAGTGCTGAATGAGAACCATAACCACAGCCTACAGAAAGGGGATTTATAGATGATTTATAAGATAGGGCCTATAATAAATGTGTCTGATAATAAAATAATATAAAATAACGAGGCATTAATTGTTTATTAATAAACTATTGTTTTCTAAATCAGTTTCTCCTAAAAACAAATCTCCATCCCCGGATGCACCTTTAGAGAGAAATACATAATTAGCTAAGCTACATAATTACATAGGCCTAGTCAGAAGATATTGGCTTTTGATTCGAATTTGTTCGTTTTAAATTGGACATTTAAAGCTTTAAATATCCAATTTAAAACGAACAAATTCGAATGCGGTGTCTGTTTCAGTTCTCGTGCTTTAGTTCACGGAAATCATGAAGCGCGCCTGTTTGTTAAAGCACAAAGTTTTCTTGTTATTGTGAGTTTACGCAAATAAATGTATTTGCGAATAATGTATTATTATTTTCTGTATGACCAGAAATGAAAGAGTATTTTAAGTTGTTTCCACTGAAAGAACTGCAATGAAACTGCAAGTGTTCACATGGGCGTCTCGCTGCCTCCACACTAAGCACACACACTGGATGCGTCAAAATATTGTGTTTATTTGTGCTTTGCTCCTTTTTTGGATAAAAGCGTCTTCTACATATGCAGCCTATAAAATGTTACAATAATGATAATTATTATTATTAAACAGAACGGGAGAAACTCCGGTGCACAGATCTTAGAAGCAAATTTATTAGAGGTGCAACAATTGACTAACGTTTCGATGTTTTTTTTTTTTGCGAAATGGACGTGTTGCCAATGTGCGTATTTTCAATTGGCAATTTCATTTTGAAGGGTGATGGAAACGCGCCTAATTGAACTGCTCTGAACTTACCACTGCGTTTTATTTCTATAAATTAATTTCGTTTCAAATTGGGTCCAACCAGTTATTAAAGGTGTTAAAAATTAACTCTGTATCTCGAGGTTGCGGCGCGCACACTCTATAGCAGTGGTTCTCAAAGTGGGGTCCGCGGACCCCTGGGGGTCCGCGAGCTAAAGCCAGGGGGTCCGCGAAATAATTTACAACCTAACGTTTTTTTCCATGCTATGAGTCATGTTTTCTTTATCATCTGAAAACATGCTGTTTATTCCTAAGTAACTTATATAAAGCATTTAACATAAAACAATACAAAGTAGACACTTAAAGTTTTCTATAGATAGATAATCTATGTCTTTGCGTCAAGTAGATTCGCTGCTGTTGATTTTGCGGGACGTGCGCCAGAAAGGAGACAGAGAGACGGCATGAACCCGCATCCGGTTCTTTTCTGTATTTTTAAAAGGCATGACATTTTGTAGTCATTTATAATGTAGCCTATACACAAATAAAAAATGGACACTTTACCGTTTCGGATGATGCACTCTTGTCTTATCTATGACCATAAATAAGAGTATTCCTGTTTCCACTGCTGAGGAAAAATTCCCATGTAATTGCGCGCCGGCGTCTCGCGTGCGCGCACAATAGTCAGTTCTAGCACTGCTACTGTAGATTTGACATTAGAAGTCTGATCATTATCAAAATAAAAGTGCATAGTGACAGGGCCGTACCCACAACTGAGGTTGCAAGGATGCACATCGCGATGATACTGACCTTCTCGTCTGAGGTGCTTCAGCAGACTAACAACGATAGCTCGTCAATGTCAAAATGTTTGAGTCGGAGTGAACTCAAAGTTCCCCGCACGACGTTTCAGTCAACGGTCATAAAGTGCGAGATAAGATGTAGGCCTTAAATTAACATAAACTAAACAGCTGTTTTAGATAAAAGTTTTAAAAAACGACTGAAACAATCAGTTTGCAAAGTATTAATCAAGCTCAACTTTAAAAAAGGAAAAAGCAGGTCAATAGAAACATACTGTGCCCATGAGATTAACATTATGGATTCATATATTTAACATATAGCCTACTGTATGTTTTTTTTAGCTAATTACAGTAGCTCAAATTAACAACGCACGCACCTATTAAACATAATGCCATTATCATTGTATTTATAGGCTTATGGGCTTTATTTGTGTGCAGAATAGGCCTAATTATTGAAACATTTCTCTTTTAAGGCCATTCCTGATTGGAATATGTGATTGTGTTTCGTGACATCTTGACAAAAAAAAAAAATGTATGCCACTGACTGACATGCTTCTACTAAATCTATAGTTATCCAATTGTGGGGCCTTAAAACACCTTAAAATGCACATGTGTAGATCAAGAACATCAAAAATTCCTAAGTGAGGGATTCTAACTAAGTGATTCCTAGCAAGATCACTTTCGTTACCTCAGTAGGCTATTTAGAAATTCCTGCATAGTACCCTGGGTGGAGACCATTCATTTTGTGCAAAAATATTTCATTTGCCGCTCACACATTAACTTTGTGCTCAATAACTGTTATAAATATGAGGGGGGTCCTTGGAATTTTTTTTCCCCTGAAAGGGGTCCCTGGCACCAAAATGTTTGAGAACCCCTGCTCTATAGGTTAACCGAGTATTAACCGAAAGGGCCTCGGTTAACGGTTAATGAAAAACTTGAAAACGTGCAGCCCTAGTTTGCAGGTATTTGTTCGTCCTTTCTTTGTTGATGACGAACACAAACTTTCTTCTAAGAGCAGAGTCGCGCGATGGCACGAGCGTCATCACTAAAGACACACCCTTTACGGCATTGGTCCTGGCTTTTGTTCACACAGCGCGCGTTCCGGGACTGATTACGGCAATGTTACTAGGTCCCCAACCTGGGATCAATCCCAGAAGCAATCCCAGGTCGTGTTTGCGTTCACACAGAAGGCGTTCTGGCAATTTGCCGGCAATTTCCTGGGATCAACTCGCTGTGTGAAAGGGGCTTTGCACTGCTTTGTATTCTGATTCTGATTCTGATTCTTCTTCTTCTTCTTCTTCTGGCGTTTAATGGCGATTGACAAGCCAGTTTGTGGTGTATTACCGCCATCAATTGGACTGGAGTGTGAAGCATCAACGGGGAAGGAAAAAACATAACGTTTAAAACATAACATAAATATGTAATTTAGATCCTATTTTTTAGTCCTGTTATTTTGAGAAAACTTGGTAGTTCTTTCTGCATTTTTGGGCTTAGGCACAACTTCATTTTTAAAGATTAAAAATGATTAAACTTTTATTAAATCTTTCAGTTTCTTAATCAACTCATCTCTTTCCAATGCTGCACAATGTAGAACTACATGCTCAAAAGTCTCTGCTTCACAACAAGATATACATAATCCAAATTTAAGTTTCCCTATTGTGAACAATGAATGATTTAAACCTTATTGTGTACATGGCAACCCTAATGTCCTATTCTGATTAGTGTAATAATTATGTATTAAGCATACTCTCCCTTTACCAACTTGTTTTTTGGATAGTGTAGAGGTGTCTGTTCTGCATTTCTTGCCACTTTTTTATTCATGTGTTCTTTAATTCCTCCTTTTATTTCTGCTTTACTCAGTAGAATTTGTAATTCACGTTCATATTTTGTCGATTACCTTGTGCAGATACCTCAGGACTAACCATTTTCAGTAGGCTATTCTGAGCAAATTTATAAGTATCTTGTATAAATTCTTGTAGTATGCTTCTTTCTCTATGTATTTATTGGCGGTTTGCAAACTAACTGGAAAGCATGCAATACATCCCTCAATGATTATAGGCCCATTGCGCCAACACCTGTAGTTGAAAAGCATGGAGAGGCTAGTTTTGCATCACATTAAGGCCTGTAAAAGGATTATTGTGATTTTAACGGTAAAAGACTGTAAACATGCAACAGTGCAAAACTGCTAATTGGCTAACAGAAAGTTTCCTTAGTATATATTGTAAATAACTGTGATAGATCTCATGTAAAATTAAATATAATATACAGTTAAATTTACAGTTTTTGAAAGTGAAAAACAACTCGTATAATTTACAGTGAAAAAACATAAATCGACATTCCCATAATTCCCTGCGTGACACTTCACATTTGATGTTTTGTCTTGAAATAACTACATTTCTTCTTAGTTTTCTTAGTTCTTGTCTAATTAGCGTTTTAGGGTTTATGTACATTTGGGTTTTATGTTATATTTTTTTGTTATGTTACATTTAATGTTGTGAAATTAAAGTTTATTGCATTTTTTTAAATTTCAAGTGTTACCATGATGGTGTTTAATGTTTGTGCGAATGACTCTGTCCAGCTTCTGTATAATAATATCAAATTTCTTATGGAAGAGCTGCTTATGAACAGATTTATCATGTGACTCAGGACCACTGCTCATTCCCCATGTCATCACACCAGGCTACCAAACATATTTTATTGTTTATTGAATATTTTTGCCAATTGAAGTGTTATTTTTCTAGTTTTGGACTATATTTTCCTCACTTCTACTTCTATCGTCTCTTTTAGATTTGATTATCATCTCTATCAAGGTCATACTCACGTGACATTGCAGTTTTTTTTTAGTTTATTTTCTGCATGCATTTTAAAGCCATATCCGTCTAAATTTCGGAAATATGTTTTTTTGAGTACACACATCTGAACCACGAGCACAGAAAGCTGGATGTCAGACGCGAGTTTCGAACTAAGCTCTCTTTCAGGATTTATTGAGCTTAAACTGTCAAATACACACATGGTTATGTCAAAAACATTCAAAGTTCTCATAAACTGTCAGTTATGTCTCTGTCTATGTAAACAGCAGGGAAAGAAATCACATGAGTATATTAGATATGTGAATTAAAGTGAAAGCAAAGTAATATACAGTACCTACTGCAATATCTCTGCTGTTAATATGAATCAAACAACAAAAGAAAACAGAAAATCACTCACTGCTCTTGACTGAATAACTTTAGTAGCTTTAATAAGAATACATTTCTTACTTGAATGCTGCTGTTAAATGCACTGGCAAGGAGACAAAAAAGGAGAACTGTCTTCAGAAACTAGTCAGGGTCTATGGTAAAAACTGAAACACTGCTTATGATTTATGGGGATTAAAAAAAGGAGTGGGTGGATTTTCATCATTATAGGGTGGTTGTGTACACACACTGCCGTCACACATTTATGTTCAAACAAGATGTAAAAGTGAATTTTGCATAATAGCACCCCTTTAACTAAAGTCATTCTGTTGAAATTCCACCTTTTTCCAAATCTGAATATCAAATAATTTTCTTTGAAGTGATGGATCTGAATGTGAACTTTCCTCACTTACACAACTTTGGGCAATGCTTTTTCATATGAGTTCGTAGACCAGATAATTGGCCGAAACTCTTGCCACATGAAGAGCACTGGTGCGGTTTTTCTCCAGTGTGGATTCTCTCATGATCTTTCAAGGATGATGAATGAGAGAAACTCTGTCCACAGTGTGAGCACTTGTACGGTTTCTCTCCAGTATGAATTCTCTGGTGTGATTTTAAGTCACTGGATCTAGTGAAGTTTTTCCCACAGTCTAAGCACACATGAGGTCTCAAACCAGTATGAATACTTTGGTGAATTTTTAAATATTGGAGTTGTGAAAAACTCTTTCCACAATCACAGCACAGATGAGGCTTCTCATCTGCATGAATTTTCATGTGTCTTTTCAGTTCCGCTTTCAAAATAAATGTCTTATCACACTGATCACAATGAAATGATCTTTTTCCTAAGTGAAACAGCATGTGAGTTTTGAGACTAGTCTCCCATGTGAAGCTCTTTCCACACTGAGAGCATGTGAAGGGTTTCTCTCCGGTGTGGATTCTCATGTGATTCTTCATGCTTGATTTAGTTGTGAAGCTCTTTCCACACTGAGAGCAGATGCAAGAACATTTCCCTCCTCTTCTTTGAGTGTTTTGTTGAGATTTCTGAAACTGATGGAGTTTCTCCTCCACTTCACTTTGTTCCATCAGACCTAAAACGAACATTACATTTCAATATTAAAATAAAAGCAATCCATAGTTAATTTATGGTTATTTATCGGATGCTAAACGTACCTTTGAAATTATAAGTCATCAACTCTTGGCAACAACTTGAATTCAGATGCATTTTACCTAACTCATCTTAAAATTACACAAACAATAGGATAATATATGAGCTGTAAAATAACATTAACTAGGAAGTGAAAGGAAAATACTAGATGTGTTTGGGAAATTGTGCCAATAAATCAATTTTCCCAAACTCATCTTGTATTTTCATATATGTTCCTATGTTATTATACAGCTATCATTGTTTAAATGAGGGTTTATAGCCATAATGTTCTTCAGAAGTTATTGATAAAGAAACGAGAATGGACACTGACCTATTTGTTCCTCTGTATCTTCATCTTTTATACTCCAGGATTCTTCCTCAAAATCCATCTTTACAATAGTATGTGAATATTTTCTCCTGCAGTCATTCCTCCTTGCTTCTCCTGTGGGAAGACATGTTCAACAGTATTTTAATAGGTCGATAGCTGTGTGATGCTTAACGTTTAGCATACTAGCCTAGCCGTTAGCCTTGTTTACACTTTCGCCTGAGTGATACAGCACCCTTTAAACTGTAGTGACTCTCCGCTCTCTAGTGATGGGAACACAAATCCTAGCTACATATGCTTCATATTTAAGATATTAAATGATTTGTAGATTATATAGATAACGGTTTCACGATGAAAACGATTGCTTCGAAAGAGTGAATCATTCGTGAGTTTATTCTGTGTACAAAAACCTCCGTTTCTCCCATCTTCACAACTTCTCCCCAGGCTGCAGCGCACAACCGTTTATTATAAATGAACATGAATTGTTGCTACATAAAAACGAACTCACTTTATAGACTCCAGCTGAAGATTTCACCAAGATGTTGTGGGCTGAGGGAACAACATTCGTCTTCCTCTATTGTAGAACTATTGGCGGGTTCTGAACTAACCACACAGTCTGCCATCTACTGGGCTGGAGTGAGAAGAAATAAGGCTGAGTTCATTTGTTCCTTTATTCTCCGATACAGACCCCGTCAGATTATGGCAGAAATGCCTTTCACCCTGTTACGACTTGAACCAGTGATAAGATTTTGGAAACATTATTTTAAAGTAAAAAATGTTACATACATGATTGCTTTAATATGTGCGCACAATCATAGTTTTTGTCCTTTGAGTGTTCTGCATGTTTACATTTTACGTGCCAGCTTTGTCACGGTGCTCACATTGTTGTAACTCATTTGCGTGCTGTGTTATGTATATGATAATATATATATATATATATATATATATATATATATATATATATATTATAATGATATCTATGGTCACCTGTATAGAGCATCAAAGTCCCGCCCACAGCCCGAGAGAGCAAAGTAAATTTCCCATTCATTTCTCCCATTGACATTTTGTAAAAATCCATATCTAAAGAGTATTAGAGCATGTCTGAGGATAACCAGCTACGGCTGAACTCATAAGCATACAACATATCATTTTGAGTGAAAAAAAGAAAAGAAAATCCCAAAAAAGTCAAGGGTACAAGCCTGTGTACATATTTTCATCTCCGAGCAAAGGAACTACTCCTCCCATAAACCAGCACACCTCACTAAAGCCTGAAGCCACCGTAAAAGAGCCTTTTGAGTGACTTCCAAATCTGACGATGGCCATGGGAACTTTTTCCTCCAGTGAATTATAGTGAATGTGCATGGAAACTAGCCTGACTTCGTCATACTCATATTCTTGTCGGAATATGAGTCTGAAACTGCTCCGTAGGACTTTGATTATGAGGCGTGTCTCAACCGAACCAGGAAAAAAAAACCCTCAATTGCACTCAATTGAATAGTCGGTAAACCACAACCAATCAGAGCAACGCAGTAAGTCAACTACTTTGCATATGTTGTCAACTACAAAACTTACTTATTTTAGAAGTTAAATAACGAGTGTTGCTTATTTTACTTGGTCCTCCATGAGTGCGACCAAAGGAGAAACCACAATGACCACAGGCTTTTGATTACGTCCCATCTTCTTAGCGACCGTCAGAGCCAGCTGATAAGTTACACTTTTGCCGAATCATGTGGGAAGGAGGGCAAAAATATCTTTCCGATCGACAAATGCCTCGATTGCAGTTCTCTGTTTGTCTATTAAAATTAATGCGCTTTCGATTTATTTTACAAAAGACGCGACAGCAATCTATACATCTCAATTCTCAAGCTGCAGTCATCTTTGAGGGAAACCAGTTAAGTGCTCTTTGATAACGTGATGATTGCGTCCTTGCAGATCATCTGTCCATCATCGGATAAAGCCCGCCCTGGCAATTTGATTGGCCTGAACGTTTTTTGCCTGATCATAATTACTCCTCAATGGATCGAGTCCAGACAGAACTTCCCGACCAAAAAATGTTGTGGGCGGAGTTCGGCATCCAGGCTACATGGAAACTCCTTTTCCTCGCTTTACTGAAGCAAACGCATTTGCAGCTCCACATGCTAAAACATCGAGAATCTGGCTCGCTTATTGGCTGTGCTGCAGCAACTGCACATCCAATGGCGCGAGGGCGTCTCCGAGGTGCGATCAATGAACTTAGCCCTACGTCATTACTCGACCTTTAGTCTGTCACACACCTTCGCGGGGTTTCAGACACGTGACTCGACCTCCACCAATCAGATGCATCACTGTGGGATTGTTCAGGATTGTGGGTAATGAAGTACTTATCCAATACATCGCAAATAAAAGGCATTTATCTTAAAACAAGGTTAGTGCCCCATGAACTTTTGGCGTTTATATGAGCATAAAGTCGCTTCGTACAGCCGTAGCTGGTTTTAAGTCTACCATGTACAGTATATGTTTAACATATGAGCAAAAACCGTCTAACTAAAGCTTATTTGATGTCTATTTTATTGTAAAAACTTTATAATCTATTTCGTCTGTAACAGTAGGCTATGCATCTGCGCATTCGTTCATTCACACACCCGATTCATATTTAAACAGTCTTTTTGGTTATAAAGATCAGTATAGAACAAATCTCAGTCTATATAGTCTTACTAATGTAGGAGCGAAAGTGAATGAACGCCCAGCGCACCAATATAGCGCAGCAACACAGGTACAGGTTAGATTTGTGCGTTTTCATGGCTTGCTTTGAATAGCGCGCACTATCAATGGGCGGGGTCACGTATTAACACGTCATACGCTATAATTAGGTGAAAGGAAAAAGACTGACATCTCTCTCTTTTCATACAGATTACATCTACTGAGAATAGTTGCTTTTTTATATATATATTACTTCATTTAAAAGAAAAGAATTTTAGCTTCATAAAGAGAAACTTTTTGTGTCTCTGTGACAAGTATTTAATGAGTTACAGTTCATTTTCGGACGTGTTTCAGAAAGATTTTTGCGGAGACAGAGTGAGCTCAAAGCGCACCCTGTTTATTTTATTTATAGAGAGCCTAAGTCCCGCCCCTCCGCTTCCGGCTCATGGGACCTTATTTCGTAAAAAATATGAATGGTAGTCAATGGCGAGAGACAACTTATCTTTTTATTCCGTCTGAACTGTGCCCTCAATTACACATGATGTTTGTCAATTTAAAATATCATTCTGAAAGTCAAAAACGTCGCAGTTTGTCATACAACAGAAGAGTAACATTTAGTTTTATGTGAAAATCGCTCTATGAACTTCATCTCCCGGGAAGCGAAACGAGATCCGCTGCTCGTGTGTGTGCAGTCTGGTACAAAACACTCAGGTATGATGGCGTAACGTTACGATTATAACGTAAGACTGTAGAAACAATGACCGACATTAGCCTCAGTAAAGTTAGCTTCATTCATTGGGAGAAAATGTGCGCCTTTGGGGTTTGTAGTCTTTGTAATTACGTATTTTCACAGTCTTATACCTCAACGATTTTACATCAAACTGCGACTTTCTTTACTTTAAAATGTATCTTTTAAATTGTCAAACATCATATGTGTAATTTAGGGATCAATTCAAACGAGATCAAAATATTTGTTGTCTCTCGCCATTGACTACCATACAATATTTTTCCAAAATAAGGTCCCATGGTGGTCGACCGGAAGGGGAGGGACTTAGGCTCTCTATAGAGGGAATGCGCGTGACGTCACCGTCTGCTGGAGTGCCTGCAGTTACTCACAGTGAGTGGCAAAAAGACTGAGCGGCTGTATTTGTTTTCAACGTGAATGCCGCGAAAAACAGGCACAACACATATAAAGTGGGAAAGAGCTTTGCGATTGACTGTACAACTAGTATGGGTATATTTTACAGACTGCTATAGAAAGAGGAGCAAATGGATCGCTGCAATTCACAGAAACACAGAAACAACTTTGCAGTCAGTGAAAGGTGGATTTGCAGTTATCATTTTGTGTCAATGCTGAATTTAGGTGTAAAACCATACCCATATATGTTGTATTGTTATATATATATTAACAACTCATCAATTAAATATTTATCATTGCATATTCTGTATTATTGGATGTTTTTTAATAAACACTGACCAAAAAAAAAAAAAACACTATAAAGTTTTAGGGCTGGACGATATAATGATATGTATAGGCTATAACACTGATATGATCACCCGGATTTAGACCTACCTATATTGTATTTATATAAAGCGTTCACAGGCAAATTTGCGCGTATTTTAGGTATTGCTTTTATTTCCCCAGTTTTGAAATCAGGCAAACATAAATATCAGTCAATATCCATGGATGACTGGATCTTTAGTAAGTTGTAAGAAACACTATATTGAGTTCAACATTTAGTTTCAATTGATAAAAATGTTTGTTTTAGTCGCATTTTCCCCAATTCAATCCTGTCAAATCCCAGCATTTGCCACTCAGTCAGGTTGAGGGGGGTTGTTCCGGCGGGAAAGTGATGTCAATGCATTCCCTCTATTGCCTTAAGGACAACAGACGAGGCAAGGGAGGCTCTGTTTCTGAACTTATAATCGGACCACAAGAAAAACAACATAGAGACAAACACACCAGCCTTGTTTCTCTCAAGCCGAATTTTTCCGAACTCACCGCATTAACTCTATAAATGCCGGTGCAAAATAAAACAGCAATTTCAAAACAATTATAAAGAGTCTGTGTACTAACTTTGATTATGGTTGCACTTGCAATTATTGTTTGAACTTCAGACTTCAATGAGTTCAGTTAGGAGGTCACACACAGCCTCAGTCAGAAGTTCTAGAAGCTCTTAATGTACTGTTAGGTCTGAAGAGACTCATGTGAAATCAAACAGGAGAAAAGCCAGTCAATAAAAACCTTTTACAGTGCTTGTATATTGTTTTCTTTCAACGCATTTGATAATTCATACTCATAAAGTAGGTTTGAAATGATATGCATTTAGAAGATTTTTAGTTAAAAGATTGCAAAATGCACCTGCATACTAATTTTCCAGTCATGAATTTTGTCATTGAGGATTTCTGAACCAAATCTCGTGTCTTGTCTCGTCTCTGTCACAGTCTTCGTCTGCACCATCCTGTCTGCGTCTCCAGCACTACACTTCCCATGATCCTCTTGTCTGCACACCTGAACTCACTCCCTCATCAGCCTCCCGTTCAGCGTCCTGTTCATCTGTTTCACCTGTCTTCACCTCATTATGTTTGATTCTTCAGTGTATTTAGTTCCCTCTGTTTTAGTCAGTCTTTGTCGGTCGATGTTTAATGTTACGTGGTGTTACCCAGTCTTCCTGCCTGTACCTGAACTTTGTTATTAAGTAAACCTTTTGTATTGTAGCCTTTTGACTCAGCCTGTCTTTCTGCCTGCACCTGCACCGTGACAGATCGACCGACCGCCTAATAATGGATTTTGCAGTAGTGCAACTTCTCCTCCTGGAGCAGGAGGATCAATCCCTCGAGGCCCACACACAGAGGTATTTGGACTTGATACCTCACGTTCACTATGATGATACCAGCCTCTGTGTGTTTTTCCGGGCAGGCCTAAACGCTGAAACCCAGGCACGCCTGCCCGGAGAGGGGCCTCGAGGGAACTTCGCGGCCTATGTGGAGTGGGTGCTGGTGTCATGTGGATCTTCTTTCACCGTGGACGACGGCACCAGCCCCACTCCAACGCCAGGGACCGTCCAGCCCGAGACCGTCCAGCCAGAGCCCGAGACCGTCCAGCCAGAGCCCGTGACCGTCCAGCCTGCGCCAGAGACCGTCCAGCCAGCGCGAGAGACCGATTAGACAGCGCCAGAGACCGTCCAGCCAGAGGCCGAGACCGTCCAGCCAGAGCCCGAGACCGTCCAGCCAGAGCCAGAGCCCGAGACCGTCCAGCCAGAGCCAGAGCCCGAGACCGTCCGGCCAGAGCCAGAGCCCGAGACCGTCCGGCCAGAGCCCGAGACCGTCCAACCAGAGCCCGAGACCGTCCAGCCAGAGCCAGAGCCCGAGACCGTCCAGCCAGAGCCCGAGACCGTCCAGCCAGAGCCAGAGCCCGAGACCGTCCAGCCAGAGCCAGAGCCCGAGACCGTCCAGCCAGAGCCAGTGCCCGAGACCGTCCAGCCAGAGCCAGAGCCCGAGACCGTCCAACCAGAGCCAGAGCCCGAGACCAGGATCCCACCCAGCCTCCCTCTCCCACCTCCTCCCGTCATGCATCCGTCAGCCCCTCCGTCTGCCAGCTCCCCTGACCCAGCTGGGTCGTTGGATCCCCGGCCTTCGCTTCACACCTCCTCTATCTGGACACTTCCTCGGCCCCCGGTCCCATCGGATCCCCCGTGGCTGCTACCTCCCTCAGCTCCTCCATGGTCCCACAGTCCACCAGCTCGGCCAGGCTCCCTCGTCCCTCCGAACTCCCTGCACTCCCTCGTCATCCTCCCTTCACCTTTGGACTTCCTTCCCTTGGCTCCGCCCCGTCATGTCACTCCCCCGGTTCAGTTGGACTCCTCACTCCCTCCAGTCACCCGTCAGCCCTCACGCACTCTGACCTCACCGTGTCCCTCTGTGCCCCTGTCAGCACTTCGGTCACCAGAGCCTGCGGTGTCCCCTTGCTCCCTCGGTCCCTCCTCAGCACCCATCATCGTCGGTCCCTCAGCTACACCCTGGTCTCCTCTCCCATCCGCTCCGCCCCTGTCAGTCGGCCCCCTGGTGTTGCCAGCCCCACTACCATCGGCTCCACCAGGGGTCCTCCCTCCAGCTGCTCCGCCCTGGTCTCGCCCTCAGCCTGCTCCGCCCTGGTCTCGCCCTCAGCCTGCTCCGCCCTGGCCACGCCCTCAGCCTACTCCGCCCTGGCCACGCCCTCAGCCTACTCCGCCCTGGCCACACCCTCAGCCTGCTTTGCCCTGGGGACGCCCTCAGCCTGCTCCGCCCTGGTCTCGCCCTCAGCCTGCTCCACCCTGGCCACGGCCTCAGCCTGCTCCGCCCTGGCCACGCCCTCAGCCTGCTCCGCCCCGGCCACGCCCCGCCCAGCCCCCAGTTCGTCCCCCCTCCTTCCTCTGTTATGCGGCGTGAGGTCACGCCTCCCGGGAGGGGGGAGTTCTGTCACAGTCTTCGTCTGCACCATCCTGTCTGCGTCTCCAGCACTACACTTCCCATGATCCTCTTGTCTGCACACCTGAACTCACTCCCTCATCAGCCTCCCGTTCAGCGTCCTGTTCATCTGTTTCACCTGTCTTCACCTCATTATGTTTGATTCTTCAGTGTATTTAGTTCCCTCTGTTTTAGTCAGTCTTTGTCGGTCGATGTTTAATGTTACGTGGTGTTACCCAGTCTTCCTGCCTGTACCTGAACTTTGTTATTAAGTAAACCTTTTGTATTGTAGCCTTTTGACTCAGCCTGTCTTTCTGCCTGCACCTGCACCGTGACAGTCTCGTTCTCGTGAACCCAATCTCGTGTCTTGTCTCGTCTCGTGAACCCAATCTCGTGTCTCGTCTCGTAAGATAAGCATCACCCAAGACCCTCTATCGCTCCATCTGCCCTTATTGCCTCAGATTGTGAAGCGCAGCACAGCAACAAGCTCCGGCGCGAAGGCACAGTCACCTCTGGTGAATTCATCAGAATAAAGCCGCAGAATGGGAACCGCTGTGTTGAGACGGCAGTAGGATGTGGGGTTCAGCGCCTGTAAATACATGCTTGTAGTTTGAATAAAGCTTTGTTTCATGTGTTGTTGACTTGTATATGCATTTGTTTATTGTGATGGTTACTTTTATTTGTTCTTTTACTCATTTATTATTTCTTATTTCTTTTATCTCTTTTACTAATTTATTATTTCTTAATGTTGTCAGTACATAAAATATGATTATTTGATTAATGTATGCATTAATTCATCGATTGACTGATTGATGTTTCACTGCATTTAGCAATATAAATGTATTCATGCAACTGTCATATGACAAAACATATTACATTTTGCTTGTTTTATTAAATTATATTTTTGTATATAAAAGAAGTTATATAATTAAGTATTGGTCAGCATTTAATATTATTATTTTGTTTAAGTTTTGGGGTGGTAATAAGTAATATAATTTTTAAGGAGTGATACTTACATTTTTCTCGAGTATAAAATCAACAGTTTTCTCCAAGAGAGATCTTCGAGCAGCTGCCCGTCTCCTTTGTGCAGACATTGCAAACCCAGAGGAAAACTGTTCTAGGTTGTGCTGTTGAGTTACTGATGTTGAAGTGTTAGTGCACCTGTTGCTCAAATAATTTAAACTTATTACAAGCTCATGGAAAGAGACCATAGTTGCATGTAACAATCATAATGACAAAACAGATAAAATAAAGATCATTGGTTTGTGTACATCATAATATGACATCATAAAATGATATTTATACACAGGAAAAAAGAACAATAACAAGGCTATATCTTCATAAGAGTTCTTCATAATACATAAAAAATGTTTTTTTTGTTGTTGTTATAAGTCTGAGGGATGAATGAGGTAAATTCAACAAGAAAAAGAGGAAAACTTAAAGGAGAAAATTTTGACATTAACTGGCACATTTGGTATTCTGTCAACGCTTTGATCCTGAGTTTAGGTGTAACATCAGTCGCGAACAGCCAATCACATGCTGATAGAGTTTATAGAACATTAAGAATTTAAACAAATGTACACTGGAAGATTCGTCGTCTTTTGGGAGGTGATGGAAACTACAGTCGTTGGCAGGATCAGAGACGGGCTCTGGCAGGATCACTCTGATTTCGTTTTCAGCTTATGTTCAAAACAATCCCGTTTAAGCCACTAAATTAGTTTAGTCCGGTTATACATACAACCGCGAGCAGCACATGTTGTCCCTGAGCTCCGTAACGACATCTCTCATAAAGATTTGCGTCTTTAAATAGTAAAATAATTCTCAGAAAAACAGCTAGCCTCTTCGCTAACTAACACACAAAATACCATTGGAATGCTACCTCCGCCGCGTCACCGGAAGTCTCACCCACTTTATTTTTTACAGGAGCGTCCCTTGGAAACTTGTGGATAAGCAAACAACGTCATGTCATAAATGATACGACACCAGTAGGAATCACAGCAACGGCGATATAGCTCGTCTTCCATTTTCTACCCAGATAGCAAACTGACATTGAATCAACGTGGAAATATGACATCGAAACAACGTTGATCTGACATTGTTTTGCTCATCGAATTAACGTTGAACCAACGTCAGATGCGTCATTCTTTCAAAACTAACGGAAAATCAACTTGAAATCAACGCGTTGTTTCAACGTTATGAAAGCAAACCAATTTTCGATTTCATTTAGCTTTGAAGAATGCCGCGTCTGACGTTGGTTCAACGTTAATTCGATGAGCAAATCAACGTTGTTTCAATGTCATGAGAGACGTCGTTTCCACGTTGATTCAATGTCAGTTTGCTGTCTGGGTAATGTTTTGGTAGGAACGAAAGTTTACATTGTGTATTTCTCCAGCCAGCGTGAAGGACGTCTATATTCCGATTGGTTGCTGGCGTTTTGCCGCTGTTTGCCGCTGAACCGCGTCTCAGCTTATTACCATAAAGTTGAGCTACTTTCAACTTTCCGATTGACGTTCAAAACGCCCAAAATGCCACGCCGACGATGGATTTGACGATCCTTGCAGCTGAGAGAAGTCAGCTTCCATTGAAAATGAATGACTTCCAGCCGCTTTGGAAGCTCAAGGCAGCGGTGTGAACATACAGTAAGAACGCGATTTGGAGCACAATCTCTAGACTTGTTTGAGGTGAGCAAAATATGTGCAGAACCGATCACCGGTGATCAGCGCGAGATGCATGCCGGTTAGAAATGTGTCCGAGTGAGGTGCGCCTAGCTCTGATGTCTTGCCGACGTATGTCAATAAACTCTTGCGAACACAAGGCGCACCTGTCGGATTCTGCTTTTGCACGCAGTTGCTCTCCACCGACTGCGCTGATTAAAAGCACGATGGGAAACGACTTGCTGACGACACAGCGAGTACTTCACTTTTGAAAAAAACTTTTGCTGATAATTTACTCACCCCCATGTCATCCAAAATGTCCATACATTCAGTTGAAAAAAAATGAAGGTTTTTGATGAAAACATTTCAACATTTTTCTCCATATAATGCACTTCAGTGGGAACCAAACGGTTCAAGGTCCAAAAGACACTTTCAGTTACAAACTGCAAACTGTTCAAAGGGCTTTAAACAATTCCAGACGATGAATAAGGGTCTTATCAAGCGAAACGATCGCTCATTTAATAAATAAATAACAGTTTAAGTTTTATCAAATCAAATGCTCACCCTGCTCTGTTCTGTGACGCACGTTGTGACTCTCCTGTTCATTAAAATAAACAAATCTTTTTCCGAGTCATTTGGTTCATTCAACGAACAAAGCGAACGAATTGACTCAAAAAAAAGATTTGTAAGAAACATATCACAGCATTCTACAGCGTAATCTAGCAGCCTGTAGTTTACTGTAAATTAACGGGGACATTTTTCTTTAAAGATAAGATAAAGGTCTTTAGAACTGATAGGAAAACGTAGGATTTAACCTGAACATTTAGATAATGAAAGTTATAATCTGCTTTCAAAGCATTTAAAGCAGGCAAAGTTATTTATTAAGTCGCATGTTTAAATATACAGACAGAAGAAAAGCATTGTTAAACATGAGTGTAATAAATGCCAACACCGAAACTAACTGACAGGAAACCAAAAGATGAGGCAATGCATGGTGATCAAGAGGGGGCGAGAACATCAATGCATGTTTAAGCAATAGTATCTGTACATTAGGGTACTTTAATGTCTCTATTAAGTTCACCACCATTCATTTCAGTTTATAAGCTGTCAGATGAGACCAACCATGGCATAGTTATATTAGAACACACTAACTAAACAGTATGTAATTGTAAGCATATGTCCTGTGAAGCAAGTGGTGCAGACCTGTCATTGAGGTGCAAATGACTCTGTCTCTCCCGAGTCACAACCATCCTGTGCCTGGAGTGTCCCAACAGTCCTCAATCAGCATATTGATGAATCCCTTGCACTAGATCATTAGCATATACTGTAATGATGAAGGCCATTGTGCCATGTTTAATTTACATGTATACCTTTAAAAGTAGGGCAGAAAAGAGTTCTGTCCATATTGGCTCAGCCCTGCAAATTCATAAGACCTCACTTGTACAAAATCATAATTGTTTTGCTAAATCGAGGTGTCAAAGTTAATGATCCCTGTGCTGTTAATAAAAACATGGT